>CAJDSM010036293.1:0-18515 GCA_903981925.1 Ostrea lurida | reverse complement strand
AACTTTCCTTTTTTCCTCAAGAGTTCTGCCCTTCTCGCTCTTTGATTGTTCAATTTTCAAATGAGTCGCTCTGCAGTAGTACAATATGCGTTATATGGATTCTTGGCAGGTATATGACTTATTTCCCTGTCAAAGTATATATTCTCCCTCGACGCTCACGGCTTCGCGGAGAATTATAAAACTTTGACAGGAATATGAGGTTCCATTATACCCTGTTCAAAGAATCCATATAACTAATAATATTCATAGATTAGTGCAGACCAAACGGAAATATTCAAATCATGAGTACAAATATTGTATAGGCCTATGTTAATTTGAATATACCTCCGCAGAGATAAGAGTTCTAAAATTGGCCGTAAATCGCAATCATAAGTTCTACGACTACGACAGGTTTCGTGAAACGCTCGGTTACGTGCACGTCAATGTGATCGTAAACGTAATCGTACGTTCACGATCTACGATCGGTTAGTGAAACGACCGCCAAGTTCTTCACAAAATACTTTCCAGTATGTCTTTTTACCTATTCTGGAGAAGGAAGATGTAGTGTCAACCAATGAGCGCATGGAAGCCGAGGATATTTTTTGTACACTAGGACTAACTTGTAACAATATTTCATGTACATGTACCAGGAAACATTATTTACTCTTGGACGATCCAGATACCATCCACACTTCAACTTCGCTACCAAACATCCGTACCTTGGCATTCAACTATCAAGCACATACCCTTGGGCAACAGCACTTTTTGCGTGAAGAATGATACACTTATCAGCCTTTTCTTGTTCAACTAACAGGTAGTCTGCATTGAAGCTACTTGCTTGTGCATTTACATCGCCCATAATCCTCCCCCTGTGACAATGGTTGAGCCAGAAGGTAAGGTCTTTGCGCGGTCTAATAATCCACTGGATAAAAAAATAACAAGATCAAACTTGTCATCAAGGGAATAAACTGATTCCATACTTGTGGAAGTGGTACGTCAAGACCTGTTACCATTTTTTCCTAATTGGACGTCGTCTCCCAGATTGTTTTTGTGTGTTGCATTTTTAATAAGAGTCACCACCATTATACCGGTCAAATGTTTCATCGACTTGTATTATCTGGTCATTGAAGTAATTGAACACCGAATCTAAGAACATGTCTCCGAAGGTTTGACACTTTGACAGTTTTGGATCAGAACATGACCATCAATAACAACGCATGTGCGTTTGACATTGGTAGGTAATTGAGTTGGGGTCTCAATACCAAAATCTGTGGTAACAAAATATAGTATCTGTGAGTTTGCTATGGCATTCATATTTCCACTTGCATTCGCTAGTGAGAGAGGAACAGGCGCTGGTTTGTGTTGTAGCACCTCAGCAGTTTGTACAGATCTACCAGAGTTTGCAGCATTGAACAGACGTTGCATCAGCTTTCGACCGGCCCCTATTAATTTCGTCATTTTCTGCTTATCTGGAGTCGTGTTCTTGTATAGGTAAGATAAGATTTAACCTTCTTAATGGGTGTGGAGAATTCGACTCTTTCTTTCAAGACGAGCAATGGCAAATTCCTCTACAAGTATTCGACCTCTTTCTTCACAAGACAATAAATCTGCGGCTATTTCGTCTTCTGATGTTATGGAAATGAGTTTATTTTTCAGCTGTTGGGTCGTTTCTCTGCTTTGCATATATATGAGAGACCAAATATATCTAGAGTCGTCATCAGTTTCATCTGCTTCGTTACTAGATTGTCCTCATTTTTAATACCTGTTGGTTGGTATTAAGTTTATTTCAGTCGATCTCTCCTCATCAAGTAGACCAGACAACTTAAGTATAAATCATATACGCGGCTTACCAATTTCCAGGCACCAGATTGCGCATTTCGACAATTATGTCTATTTCCAGTGACGATGCTCAACCGAAATGTTGGAAACTCGAAACATGAAAGTAACTTTATATAAAGTGATCAATGTTCTAAGTGCCAAAAGATATGGTGGCCAAAAACTTCGAAGGATCAGAGCTATGCCCAATAGAGCAATTCAATCCTTCAATTTTTGATATTGAATTTCTAATTTCTACCACTTGCCAATTAATACATATTCCGTATTTTCAAGCTAGTCACATAGTACATTTAGCAACTCGGCGTCTGTAGAGACCCTCTGGCGACAACAGTTCCGTACCAGCAGAGGCCGACCCTAGGGGATAATTAATCAAAATTCATATATCGGTACCAATTTTCCAGCACCAGACTGCGGCTATTTCCGACAAATTATGTCTCTTCAGTGATGCCTCAAAAACCGAAAATGTTGGAAATCCGAAAACATTGAAAGTAAAACTTTCATAAAAGTGATCAATCGTAGTGCCAAAAGAAGCATGGGCCAAAAAACTTTCGAAGATAGAAGCTATGCCCGAGGGAGTAATCCTTAATTTTTGAATATGAATTCTAATATTTACCACGGACAATTAAAATAACATATCCGTATTTCAAGCTAGTAACATAGTACATTTAGCAACTGGGCTGCTTAGAGACCCATCGGGGACTAACGAGTCCACCAGCAGAGGCCTCGACGCCAGGGGTCTAAATATTAATCCATATACGCGTACCAATTCCACTGCACCAGATGCGCTTTCCGACAATCTTACTATGATCCACTTCAGGTATTTTCATTCTGATTACTTGCAACCGCCTAGCCCACCGGGGATGCAAAAACATTATCCCTTGCTTGGCCATTTGTTGTAATTACCCAATACCCCCCCCACCCCCCCCCCCCCCCCGCCCCCCCCCCCCCCGCAGTCTCGCAATCTTATTGATCCATTCTAGTGGCTTGGTCTGCAGAGACTTATTTAGCCTATATTCAACTTCTTTTCATAACAAACTTTCCCACCATAAATTCGTTGAAGAAGTTGAGCGCTGTCTTTGATAGTGCTTTCATATCTGCTAGATATACTGGTCCCCATCTCACGTAATTTGTGTGATCATACACAGTGCTGTTAACAAAGGCAACATCGCAGCAAAGATTTCCATTTGAAGCAGCCAATCACCAGTTTTTCTGCTCTTATGAAGATTAACAAGAGCTCAACCATTCTCATTCATGAATGCCAAAAAGCAAAATTCATAATCTGTTGCACTTCAGACTCAAATTCGCTCAGCAAATCCCTGTACCCTGACTTTTAAATCTTGTCTGCCAATACTGCAATGGATTCGTGGATGTTCTCCCAATTTGACATAGAGGCAAATGTAACTTCCAAGTTCAAAATGTCATCATCTAGCGATGGCACGTCTATCTTCTTCTCACGCAGTCAGTCAAAGAAATATATCCATTTGATGCGCCACAGCACCTCATACATCAGCTGGTGCCCACGCATTACTCTTATAGAATGCTTTTCTATCCAAATCCGCGGAACAGTATTAGGACCGATAATCCCCGCTTCTATCCATATGTCTTCTAAACCTGGATCTCCAAAGCATCGTCGATTTCATCGGCGTTTTTATCTGTATTGGTCGTATTTCTTTGAAACTGAACAAGGCCTTTCAAATTGTACTTTCTTTCTGAAGCAATTGAATTATATCTACCAGTTAATCCTAAGCGCATGACATCACCCAACTGTGACCGCTCGATATATTCGATGACGTTTCAAGCGTTTGTATATTATGCAAGGGAGTTTTCTTACCCTCAACATTTTGACGAAACATGTATTTTGACCAATCAACAGAGTCGCTTGACCTGCGCTTTACAGTATCTCTGTCTGAAGATGACCCCCGTCTTCAAATAGTTCTTTTTAGAAATGTTTGCTCGCTGAACCTTTTCTCTAGTCGTTTAAGGTTAGTAGCCGTTCAATAATGATGCAATAAAATAAATACGAAACCTCCACCGAACATTTACATGTAACAACAGCATATATGTAAACTGTCTGACAGAGTATTTGCATGCATTCATGGTGGTCTTAGTTTTGCATTAACAAATTTTGCCATCAAAACCATTTTCTAGGCTATTTTGTTTTCAGAATCCGAGGTAGACTAATAGGTACATATATAAAGTACGATATCACCTTGCCAGGTGTCCGATAAAGCGGTTAGGGATTGAGGAAATCATTCAGATTATTTATTTTCTCTTTCACTTACAGATTTATGATTTTATTCGACAAAGTTTTTAACTTCATTGCCAGGTGTCCGGTAAAGCGGTTAGGGATTGAGGAAATCATTCAGATTATTTATTTTCTCTTTCACTTACAGATTTATGATTTTATTCGACAAAGTTTTTAACTTCATTGCCAGGTGTCCGGTAAAGCGGTTAGGGATTGAGGAAGTCCTTCAGATTATTTATTTTCTCGTTCACTTACAGATTTATAATTTTATTCAACAAAATTTTCAATCTCTAAACTTTTGGTACAAGGCTCCAAATAATCTTTTTTTCCGTTACTTTTCCTCATGAGCTCAATTTCTGATTTTTTTTTCCTCAAATCACAATATCCATTGACGTTAAAGCCTTGTTTGTTTGTTTTTTTTGTTTTTTTTTTGTTTTTTTGTTTTTGTTTTTGTTTTTTTTGTTTTTTTTTTGTGTTTTTGCTTTTTTGTTTTTGTTTTTTTCTTAAGGATGATGACAGTTTCCCATTAAAGCATTCCCCATTCCCATCTAATCACAACACGGATGCCAATAGTGTTTCCGATTAACGTTCTTTTAACAAATAGTGAAGAGCACTCTCACCCAAGTACCTTAATTTGGCGAGAAAGTATAGTATCATTTAACTGTAGAGGGCTTGGTGGTCTACAGAACCAAGGGATGTTTATCAATGAAGCAAAAAGAATTTTTTCAATCTGTTTGCTTCAATATACCCACTTTACGATGATGATTTTCAAGGTTAGATCTTTCTGGGGGTACGAGATATTTTTCCACTGGAAGATCATAAATGCCAAGAGGGCATCTGCCTTCTTTTTAATAATAACTTTTGAGTATAGCTATCCTTAAAAGAACATAAAGATGAGATGGTATTTGTTGATATTAGGACATCAATTTATATAAATACGATTTTCATGTTGGTTAAATGTATATGGTCAAACAAAGACACTCCTACATTTTATCAAGATATTTTCAAACTTACTAACAACTTTTAATGGTGAATTTGCATAATTATGCAGAGATTTCAATTTGGTGCAATAATCCTATTCTGGACTATTTTCATATACAAGTATAACCCAAGAGGCAAGGAAATGTTATTAGGTTAAAGGAGTCGCTCATGGTCTGGTTGACCCCGGAGAATAAAATCATGACAAACGTAAAAGATATACATGGTCCTAAAACTAAATCAAGTTATATAAAAGCCAGGCTAGATTTTTTTCTTGTATACTAGTACTGAATTAATGACTCTTAATAATAAAGTACATAATTCAGGGTTATAGATCAGACCATTCGATGATTGGAACTTGATATTATCTCTCACAAAATTCGAAAGAGGTAAAAGGGTTTCTGGAAATTTAATAATTCACTTCTTCAAGGAGTATGCTTATGTTAAAATTATTAAAGGATACAAAAGCACTGTTTAAGAGAAAAATAATGCTGTTTCTCCATAAGGACCTGATCTATTCTTAAACATTCCAGATGAATGATCTATGTTCTTTATTGATGACCAGCTTTTTTTTAACAACTTTTTAGAAATAAGGGGTGCAACCAATTCTTTTTTCATCCAGAAAAAAAAGGAAAAGACAAATGATCAAATTTACTAGAAGAAGAAATACAGTTTTAGAAAACCTAATGATTCAACCCCAGCTCTCCAGATTGTTATTGACCAAAATGTCACAAGTCACAAAACAGACTAGAATTGATGAGAATAGACTATATCAATGGCATTTTATACTAGAAACAAACTTAAATGGATTAGAACATGAGAAAAGCCCCAAATATTTTTTCTTATCGTCTTGGAGAAAAGAAATACATATAAAACTGTAAGTAACTTGTTACAGATGATGGCATTGTTGCATCCCTAAAAGAATATTTTGATTGAAATTGAAAAAATCTATAAGGCATTGTTTCATGTAAAGATAAAATCTTCATGAAGTGGATTTGAAGAACCTTATTAATCCACAGTATTCATTTAGTTAGATAAATATATCTCAATTAGAACTAGAAGGTAGTATATCCAAGGAGGAAGCCTTTTAGCTCTTAAATAAATGAAAATAATAAAAGTCCATGAAGTGATGGATTTACTTCTGAATTCTATAAATTTTTTGGAGAGACCTGAGATACTTGTAAAGATCTCTTAACTATGGTTTTCCATTGGAAATATCACTTTTACCAAACGCAAGGTATAATTCATTCTCTCCTAAGGGTGGACAAGCCTAGGGAATACTTAAAGATGGCGTCCTCATTTCTCTTCTTAATGTTTCTTACAAAATTGCTTTTCCTGTAGTAGCAATAGAATTAAAAAGTTTTTGGACTATCTTATACATGAAATCAAAGGGCTTCCTTCAAGGAAGATTTATTGGGAAAAATACTCCGAATCTATTTATATGTTATACTAGTACGTTTTTGAAAAAACATATTCCTGGTATACTGTTGCTCATTGATTCCGAAAAAGCATTTTGAAACTCTATTCATGGAGATTTATGTATAAAGCCATAGATTTTTTAATTTTGGCATAGACCTAATTAAGTGGGTATCAGTATTTATAAAGAAGCCAGCTTCTGTGTTTACAAAATGGTATTTTTCAAAGTTTTTCTCTATTGGAAGAGGATGTTCGTCAAGGGACCCCGTTTCACCATATTATTTATCTCTGTGTTAATTATGGGACTCATGATAAGACAAAACCATAATATCAAAGGAAATAAGGATAGAAAAAGAACTATTTGTTTATTACAATATGCCAGATTATACAGTCCTCTTTTGGGTGCTGCTGAAAAAAGTTTTAAAAAGTGCTCTGACTTGCTTTTTCCAATTTTCCAAGTTTTCTGGATTAAAGCCTAATATTCAATAAACAATAAGCTGTTTGTATGGATCTAAAATTATTGGGTTCAATGTGATAACAGTTGTGTGATAGTACACGACCTGAATTGGGACTACACAGTCTTTTACAATCTTTGGGGATTACATATAACAGCAATCTTAAAAATATGGAGCAATAAATTTTGAATAAAAATTAGAATGGTATTGAAAAGGGAAATATTAACAATGTCAAAAAGACAAATCTTCTCCATTGGGCAAAATTACTTTGTTAAAATTATCCTATTGTCAAAAACTTACCCATTTTACTGATGTTTTAACCTAAACCAAAAGTATACAAATGGGATGAAAAAACTGGAAACAAACCTTTTGTTAATTCATATGGAACAAAAACCTGATAAAATTAAAGCAGAAAACTACTTCAGTTGGATTTCGAACATGGTGGTTTTAGACATGACGCAATTTAGAAATAACTTTTAAAATCTAAACTTACTTGGTTAAGGAGAATGCTAGTCTCTGAATTCCACTGTGGACTAAGCTATTCTACAGTAATTACAGGCTGTAGTGGTCACACATATGTGTCATTTTGGTTCTGAATATAATTTACGCAAAATGAAAGTGTTTCTCAATCCTTTCTGGATAGAAACAACTCATATTTTTCGCTCAGATTATGAATATTTTTAATTATGAATGTAATTATTAGACCTGTGTGGTAGCAATAATAGAATTAAGGTTCAAAACAAGTGTGTTTTTATTAGATTCTTTAAAGAATGGGATTCCATACATTATCTGACCTGCTTACTGGTCGAGGTATTTTTATTACATGAAGAGTTATAACAAATGAATTTTGGTGGTAATAATTCAGCCTTCACTGATGGTAGAGGGGTCTTAGAACATTCGATTATATGTACATTCCCTGAAGTAAAACAACATGGATCCCTACTTTGTTATAAAGACCTCAAATTTTGGCATTTATCAAACTTTGCTTGAAGACAAAAAGGGATCCAGGAGATTTATGATTGTTTTCTCTTCTCAAGTAAAATACAGCATGTGTGAAAAAAAAATGGGCTGTGGATTGTCTTTCAAGACCAATTTATTGGAAACAAATGTTTTAAACTTAAACTCCTTACAAGGATATCATATTTTGGTTTCGACACAGGTGATTGTAAAACCATAGAATTCTGGGAGTTAAAATACCTTTATTTTTCTAAAATAGTTGATAGTCCAGAAATGTACACTATGCACACTAGAACCTGAAACATTTGTTACACCTATTAATTTTTGGAATGTAATGTAATTAATATCAGAATCTGTCTGCATTAGAGACTGGATTCAAACATGAAATTCTGGAAATGGTTGTCAAATTACTTCAAGTGTTGTTTTACTTGTACCCTAAGATAAAAGATATTGGCTTAAAATATTATATTTTATTAAATCAGCCATTTATCTTCAAACCTTCCTTCGAAGAATGTAGTAATTTCATTTGTGATAAAGTTCATCAATACATCACTAACTACTAATAGATAGAAAAAAAATTGTACTCAATAGTTCTTGAAAAAAGATGAAAACATGGAAATGTCTTTTCCAACAATAATTCATAATGATTATCTCCGTCTGAAATGATGTATTTAATTATTATTAAGAAATATTATCTATCATTAGTATTTATTTATTTATGTTTGCCTCACCAGCTATATCCACCAGTAATATATGCATAAAGTCCTATCAGTATGTATTATTTCTGTATTTATGTATGTATGTATGTATGTATGTAATGAAATGTATGTAATGTATGTATGTATCGTTTTGTATGTCTGTATGTAATGTAGAATTGGCAATAGAAAAAAACAAATAAAAAGACATAATAATAATTTTGGCGAGAAAGAGTTTGTGTGACAATGTACATTGACGGATAACAAGAACCATTGGGTCGTATCATACAACGACAATAAATAAGTCGTAATAATAGAGGTATAAGTCGTGAACCAAGATATAATTCGCGTTAACATACCAAGAAACAGTAAAAGTCGTTTTTACGAGATACTATGTCGTAATAACGAGATATTGACGTACGTTTTCTAAGATTATAAGTCGTAATAACGAGATAAAAGTAAATACGAATAAAAATCGATAGTGTAATAAGTCGTACGAACGAGATATTATTCCGAATAAAGAGATAATATAATCGTGAAACGAATAAAATCTCGTACGAACGAGATAAATAAGTTGTAATAACGAGATAATAGTCGTAATAACGAGATATAAGTCTCGAACGAGTATAGTAATCAAATACATAACGAGATCATACAATGAATATCTTGAGATTCTAGGCTGCGCGTATCGGGTGAAATCTTTCGGCATCGCGATAATATTGCGTATTTTCAAATGTATTGCGTATGTAGTCGCGATATTTTCCAACAAGAATATCAACGATCTTTTTCTTTACTTTCATTGGATTTTAAGACTGATATCCATGCAGAATACCTGAATAATTAAAAAAACAAGTGTCTTGGAATATAAGTTCAGGCATTTGTAGAACTTGTCCTGCCTTACTCAGTAACTCCGGCGCTTCTGTTTGATAGTAGAAAAAACATAATATCTTTAGTGTTTTTGAATATGCCACAGAGTTCAGCCATATGAAAAACGTAATGGTAGATATGCAGGAATCTCAGAGTTTAAACGTAATTTCTGAGCGTCAAGCCATTTTCTGCGATATACCCGGTATTAAAAATGTGTATCGCCGTACGGAATATTTTTAGAAACAAAGTCGCAACATATATCAGAATACCGGTATTATTTGAATAGCCCTATTGGATTCTGAAGTGTATCTAGAAAGCTTTTTTGTGAACTCCAGCGAGAGGTATTCGACTGTTGCTTAAAAGATGAATTCCAGACGTGCAGAACAAGACAGTGAACACAGACTTCCTAGTGCAAATACTATCTGCAGTTGGAGTGGATCAGATTTAGATATCAAACGTAGACCTCGTGTAAACAAGAGGCCCAAGGCTTTAACAGTCACCTGAGTATCATATCCCATACGGGGAGTCCTCATATTTGCATTTTTAAGTCTCACTAGGCTGTGTTCAATGTTATCATCTTTCAAAATATGCATGTTCCTATCCATACACGCACCCAAGCTACATTTCAATCTCACAATGTGTTGTTACCGTCAAAAATCTAAAAGAAAAACCATACTGGCACACTTTAAGCCCAGTACTGTACCTTTTGACCCCAAATTCAATAGAGATCACTCTCGACCCATGGGTAGTTTGAACATATTATGATATGATACTCCATGTGGGAAAGTACAACGCTGAAAGCCCAGAAACATATTGTTACTTTGGAGGTCCATGCAACTTGACCTTTAACCATTGAACCCAGATTTGATAAAAGACATCATTTAGTTTCGAAGGGTATTATATCCATGATATGGTGATTCTACTGGAAAGGTAATGCTTTAGAACCCGGAAACCAAATTCGTAAAGAACATCTCATCTCATGGATAGATCATATGATGATACTGGTAACTTAGGTGGAAAGGCTAACACTCTTGATGCCTAGAAAACAAATGTTTAAGACGGAGAAAGATCAGAATTCCAGAGTTCGAGTATCCCCTTGTCCAAACTTGTTGGGGGGCTGAGGGGATAATTAAGATCAAAATCTCGGATGAACATTCCAAATATTCATTTCATTTTAAAATTAAAAATACTAGCACTTACTGGATTAGTTTTTCAAATGTTTACATATAAACAACTATAAATGTACCAGTTGTGGCCTCGCCCTTGGGGTCGACGAACCACTAACCGCGGGGATCACCCAAGATTTATAATTATTGGGTAAGAAGGCCTTCCTGCTCTATATCACTATGCAGTTAGTTTCTTTAGACATGTTGGTTGTAAAAAGAAGATTGATGAAACAATTGGTCACTCCCCTCACCAGGCCCCAGGAGTGCAAAAGACCTGAAAATTTATAAGTAATGTGCCCCCTTGTCCCAAGATGCTTCATACAAATTTGAAAAAGAATTTGACTTACGTTACAAAGAAGTTAGAAATATTCAATTGTTAAGACATTTCATCAATGACATTTGCCCCCTCACCCCCTCCCCTAATACCAAAAACCTCCTCCCCCTAGGTCACGACAATTACAATTATATTTGTAACTCCCTGCCATTCCTAACACATCTTTAGTTTTAATTTTACTGGTCAATAGCATTAAAGAAGATGTGTTTTTCAAATTTGTTTACACTATACACTATGTACCTAGTTTGGCCCGCCCTGGGTCAGAAACCCCTACCCGGTGATCAAACCAAAAATGGTTACAATTTGAAAGAGGCCTTCCTCTCTCCAGTCACTATGCAATTAGTTTCTCCTATCAAGCATGCTCGGTTGTAAAGAAGAAATAATTCTTGACCAAATTGGGACACTTGTGGACAGTTTTCGCCCCACTCCGCAGGCCAAGGAGTGCAAAAAACCTGTAAATTTACCATTTAAGTGCATTCTTGTCTCCAAAGATACTTCTATAGTAAATTTGAAAAAGTATTGAACTGGTATGTTATCAAGAAGATAAACATGTTCGAATTGTTAACACATATCATCATGACCATTTCTGCGCCCCACCCTAATACGAAACCCTACCACCTAGGGCCACGAAATTTACAATCTATAATAGAAACTCCCTGTTGATTCCAAACATCAATTAGTTTTTAATTTACTGTCAATAAGCATTAAAGAAGATGTTTTTTTCAAAGTTTTACCACCTATACACTATGTACCAAGTTTGGCCCCGCCCCTGGGATCAGAAACCCGCCTACCGCCGGGGATCACCAAAAATTTACAATTTATATTTAAAGGCTTTCTATGCTCTACATCACTATGTCTTTGTTTTTCTCAGGCAGTGCGGTTTTAAAGAAGAGATTTTTGAAATCTTGTCACATTTTGGGCAGTTCTTGCCCCCCCCCCCCCCCAGGCCCCAGGTGGTGCAAGAGACCTGAAATTCAAATTTATGGTCCTCCCCTTGCTCCCAAAGTACTTCAATACCAAATTTGAAAAAGAAGTTGGATGGTAGTTATCAAGAAGAAGTGTAAAAATGTTCAATTGTTAATCGCCCCGACTGGACGACGTCACGACGGACGAAGACCATATTGCATAGGTACCTGAGTTTACTCAGGTGACCTAAAAATTGAGGTCATATGGATTTTGCATAGACGGATGAATCGATGGTTTCTCAAGAAAAATAATATGTTTGAAGGTTTATACTTTTAACAGTGACCTCCATTTAATTGCTAGTTATTACGTGAAAAAGTTGTCCCAAAATGTTGCGATTAAATCGTGGCACGGAAAAGAGGATTGAATCATGTTGGGTATATTTCCAAAAGTATTGTACACAATACTGGATGAATATCTTTCAAACACTACAAAGTGAAGAAAGTTTTAACCATATACTAACAAAAAAGGCCAACTACTAACAAAAAAGTTGATGTTGCAGGGTTATAACGAATCTCGTTTAAAGTCATCATTTCGCAAATTCTACGGTCGCTATAATGACCTTGTTTGCGATTACAAATTATTACTAAGTCATATGTTGACTGATTTGTTTCATACCCTTTGTTAGACTGTCATTTTCCTACTAGATTTGACTACGGGTAATCCCGTTTACTTTATTTCGACTAAGGGCTCACGGCGGGTGTGACCAGTCAGCAGAGGATGCTTACTTCTCCATGGCACCTGATCCTACCTTCGCTTTTGTCGGAGGTCCGTGTTGCCCTTCACTCGATTTTGTATATGTGTTTTTTTGGTTTTTTTTTTATTATGATTACGTTTGACACAATGTTAACTTCGCCTTTTTGTATCCAAGGTTTTTAAAAGTGTTCTCAGTGACGCCATTCTTTTCAATCTACCAGACTTGTCGCGACAATCATAGTAGCAAGAACGCTGCATGAGGTCACAATCGCTGCATGACGTCACAATCACCGATCCATTTTTTAAAGGGGGTCTACCGTTAGTTTGGTTTTCAAAGGGGACGGGAATGCCCACCGTCATAATGCGTTATCTTTGCAATTTTAGACACATTTTTCTATTTTAAAAGGGGGGACGGGTCAACTCAATTCAGTCTGCAAATTTCAAAAGTAATGAACATTTTACAGGTGATTGAAATTTTTACTTCAGTCAAAGTCTTTTTCATGATCCCTTGGCCTGTTTCTGAACTTTCCAGCACTTTAGAAATTGGTTACACTTAATAGTATGTGATATTATTCCAGGGTAGGCCCTTTGGGGGCAAGCTAGGTGTCTTTTTGTACAAATATGTTATATTACCACAGCTCCTTCTGGACTGTGAACTATCATCCAACAATTTCATACCATTTCATTTTGGTACATTGCTTTGTAATTAAAAGCTTTGAATCACAAATTTGAATTTTTTTTTTTTTTTCGTTTTTTTTGATTTATTACTAAGCTGTTGCCCCTGAACTCAGAAAAATACCAGCAATTCCACATGGCTTTGAAATTTCCAGATGCAATTTTTATTGCATATGAAATTCATCCAGTACATTTTAAGTCATGCTGACTTTTGAATGCAATATCTGAACGAAGTGAACTCTAACACTGATATTGTTTTTACCTGTACCATTGTTCTTAGGTATGAGAGGGGTTCATACATGAAGAACCATATACACGATAAAGGAGGTTATTTATGCATGGTGGAAATTTACACCAATTACTTGGTTACGTGGTAAACACAGACATTTTACGCACACTCATAGTTATAGATATACCAATGTTATAATATCGACATATTTGTACACCATGCGTAATGTTGGACATGTAAAACATATGAGCTAGAAGTTATTATGGATACCCTTACCAAAATTTTTAAGCTTATATCACATTTGACTCAAACCGGAGTTTCAAATGTGAGCCCTCACGTGAGATTCACATACAAATTTAGTGAGAATCAAAGATGAAATGTTCACTTTTGAGAAAATTCAGCTGTGATCAACATTTGAAAAACATTTGAGAAAAGAAACTGCATTTTCAAATGTGATTTTCTCATATGTAAAATTTTCGTACGCGGTTGTCCTTAAAAAATAAAAAAAAAATCATTCATTCCAATCTATTCAAATCACAAATGAAAATGTAAATCTCTTACAACTGTTACTATATCTTAGATGAACATATCTTTGTTGTCTACATCTTGGAATCAAATACAGAATTAAAATTATGGCACCATCTTTTTAATCTTTCAATTGTTCAGTACTTGTATGACCACTCCAACATTACAAGCACATACTGTATTTCTGCCGTGAACTCTTCTGTCCCGTCCATTTGTTACGATTTTGCAGTTCAGACAACATGATGCTTTCAACACTGTGCCATGATTTGAAGTGTCATACTCTTTCAGTGGGCGGATGTAGGGGGCCCAGGGGGGCCGCCCCCCCCCCCCCCTTTTTGGTGACCAATACTAAATTATTATTTATAGATATATATCAAAAATAACTTCTAAGAGCAATAACTTTAAAAACTCTAAACTGAGAAGCTTCCGGGGCTTCACCCCCTGGGCCCCCCCCGCTTTGACTTCATTCAGACCTTGAACGTTATTGGCTCTTTCAACGGACCGCCCCCCCCCACCCCTTTCGACAAAATCTGGATCCGCCAGCTGTGCTCTTTAAAAGAACATCCCCTTTTTTATGTTTCATTTCAGAACTATATAACATAACAATCCAGTTTATCGGAATGGCAAATTAAAAAAAAAGTCTTGTCAATTGTCACACCATATATTATTTGTAATCTGTTATCGTGGAGTAATTTCTGTCGTCTGTTTATCATTAAGTTACATTCTAAAGACATTGAATGAAGAAAATTAACAAGGGAATTAGAGTATCAAAATCCTTTCACGTTGACACAGGTGGAATCAAATTGGCATTTTTTATTTAACAGTGTAGTTGCTTATGTAGTATAATAAAGGCAAAGAACTATATCGAGAGATCAATCTCGTAACCCTAATAATATTTCAAAATTAGTTTTAATTTTGATGGCATGAGTGCATGAAGAGTGAGGACGAGAGATTGTAGAGAGAGAAGAGAGAGAGAGATTCGAGAGAGAGAAGAGACGAGAGAGAGAGAGAGTACGAGAGAGAGAGAGAGGAGAGACAGAGAGCATGTATCAAGGTTAATTTGCCTTTGGGCTGGCTAACATTAACGCGAAAATAAATTTGGATTAAAAACTATTTTTTCTCTCATCTTTCCTTGCCTCGTTCAAAGGTTCATTGTTTTGCCCCACCATTATACATAGAGAGAATTGGTAGAAGAGAGAGACTGTAGAAGAGAGAGTGGAGAGAGATGACAGAGAGACGAGAGAGAGGAGAGTAGAGAGAGTAGAGAGAAGAGAGGGGGGTAGAGTATCATCGATACATGCTGAGACGAAAACATGGTAAAGTAGTCATTGAACTTAGAGTCTCTAGGTATGGACGCAAAAATTGAATTGTCAGAGGAAACTCAACATATTTCCTTCGTTTACTAAATGTAATTGGAAAAGCTATAACGCATACATTACCTTTTACCTTCCTAACAAGCAAAACGCTGCTGCATTAGCAAGAAGTACTATCTTACGTACAGTACTTATCTAATTTTTACGAACATAGAATTCGTTATTACAAACATATGATCTCGTATTAAAAACGATCTTCGATATATCGTTTATATCACACACTAAAATATCTTTTTATTACGACTTACTTATCTCAGTACGTACCATCACATCTATCTGCGATGCTACACTTGCGACTATGATCTATCTTAATCAACGTACTTACCTGTTTATTTGTTACGTACGATTATTTATCTCGTTCATCTCTCAGAACTTTTCTTATTCTCGCTTTATTAGGTCCTCAAGTTATGAGATATTACTTTGCTTGAATCACAAGTAACGTCACTAAAATATTTACTGTACGAAAACAAAAATCAAGGGATATAAGATCATATGTTATGTGGATGTTGACGCATTTGTGTTGTGTCCCTTTGGATTAATTAGGGATTTAACTCACTGTTCGTATATCTTCATATTCATCCCAAATGACTCGCATGTGTCGCAACTTATCTAACCAATAGCGCCGTCATTGTCCAGAAACAAACGTACTCTCGCGCGCGTCATAGTGCCATAAATCAAGAATCAGGAGATAGCCAAAACCATACGTCAACTACCAGCGCGTCATAGCTCCAAATCCAACGGGTACTGTCCGCGCTCGGTCATAGCTTTCATATAACCAATCTGTTACTCCGCGCGCGTCATTAGCTCAAACCAACAGTAGCTACCGCGCGTGCATAAGCTCAAACCAACGGGGATACTCCGCGCGCGCTCATTAGCCCAAACCAACGGTACTCCGCGCGCGTCATAGCCCAAGCCAACGGTACTCCGCGATAACAAGATGTTTTGTTTGAGAATTACGTTCAATATATATTAAATACTACGAAAAAATGTAATCAAGAAAAACCCTGTGATTTCTTAAAGCTCTGTAGAGGTCTTTAAATATTCGGCAACTCTGTGCCTTTTCAGTGTATGAAACAAAAGGAATGAGCGAACGAAGGGAGGTGATAGTTACTCTCTCTCTTCTGTCTTCTCTCTCTTCTCTCTCTCTCTCTCTCTCACTCTCTCTCTCTCTCGTCTCGCCTCTCTCTTCTCTCCATTAGAGCGAATCTAGAATTTGCTTTGATGGCACTCTTCCTCTTCATCTATAAGTCCAGTAATTTGGATACGATCCAGTATGATTTCATAGCGAAAAGAAGTCAACACCTTGATAGTATCGGGGGTCAAGAAATAATATTTGATTAATTGTAAACAAGGATTAATGCATTTCACGTCGATCCTTCCAAAGAAAAACAGCTCTGCGGAAATTAATTAGGTAATAACTGATAATGTACATTTTGGAGTGCCGCGTAACTAAGAAATTCTTATGTTGTCTACTTTTCTTTGTCAGTTTTCATGGTCCATACATAGCTTACACTACGCAGATTAAATCTTCAATCTTCTCATTTCCACGTCAAATATGTCTAAAGTCACTCGAAATAATCCAAACAACGAATCATACTTTTACCATATTTTGTACATTCCTTCCAAGGCCTGACTACCTACATGACGTTCACCGAAATCTGTTCACCAGAGTACTCAAGGTTACATACTAACAATAAAAGTTATTGCTGCAGGTTATTAACACGAATCTCGTTTGAATCCATCATTTCGCAACATTTCTACGGTCGCATAATGACCTTGTTGCATTACAATTATCCACTAAGTCATATGTTACTGTTTGTTACATACCTTTGTTAGACTGTATTTTCCTAGTCAGACTAATTTGACTACGGGTTACATTTATTTCGATAAGGGTCAGGGCGGATGTGAACCGGTCAGCAGAGATGCCTACTCACTCCATGACACGCTATCCTGTCTCGCTTTTTGTCGGAGGTCCGTTGGTGCCCTACACTATCGATTTATGTTATACAATGTATGTTTTTAAGTGAATTAGATTTACGTTTGACAACAATGTAACTTCGCCCTTTTGTGAGTGTATAAATCAATAAACTCTAAGCTACTTATCATTATTTACGATTGAGAAAATGGTGAAAACATCGATTTGTACGCGAGTCGCTGATGGTGTTTTGGATCAGCATAGGTCTACCGAAGGATAATAGCATATTCATAAAAAATGTATAGTCAATTTTCTGATCCGCCCCTGATAAAATAATCATAGGAAGCAGATGGATGGTCACTATTTCAAAGAAAAAAGCACTTAAAGAGATTGGGTCGGAAAGAACAAAATCAAGGGGGAAGTTTAATAGTATGTCCGGTCTTCCAGTATCACGTGATTGCTTGTGAGCATTTTACTTTACCGTGCCAGCGGAAATGAGAACACACCGCCATTCGCATAATTTTCGTCTCGGGATGCCGAGCCGTATTGTTTGAAAGGAAAGCACAGCGGCTTTTGAGCGTAATATTAAACGGGGGGGGAGGGTGGGGGGGGTTGAGGGCGGTAGGCCCCGACAAGACATTTAATATTTGAGAAAGCCTCGTTAAAGTTAATATAGTACTTAAAGCATCGCTCAAACTTCGTGTTCGTGTAATAATTCCTAGCGGCGTTTGGGCTTAAGGCAAATGAAATGAAGCTGATCAAGGTGCATGCAAATGTAATGATATACAGCAGTAATTTTGGGACATCGCCCGTTCCGAAGTGCCCGTGAGCTACTATATATAAATGTCAATAATGATAAGTTTTTGTTTTTAAAAAAATCGACTCACTTTAGTTGCAGGATATGAGGTCAATATTGAAACCACGTTCCAACCAATGCTTTTACCATGGTTAGTCTACTTCCAACATGGTGGAGTAAGTCATTTTTCCGAATTGTGCATTTCAGGTTTTAGCAATAACCTCCGATTCTTCAACGTAGATATTAAATTGCATGGTTTTAGGAGTTATTTTCTGATTTGTTTATCTTCATGTAAACACTTAAAGATGTAATCAATCTCCAAATAATAATCTGTATTAAAAATAACCCGAGATTCCTCTGACCTCCACTTGCCTAAATGGTCCGTTTGGGAAATAATGTCCTGAATCAAGGCCGT
>CAJDSM010036288.1:849-16224 GCA_903981925.1 Ostrea lurida | reverse complement strand
CCGTCACGCTTATCATATAATGTAGTTGTTAGCCTGCCATCAGAGTCAATGTTAAGTAAAATATCCAAATATGAAGCAGATCTGTCAGATTCTGTGGTGTCCTTTATATCGAGTTCTTCGGGATATATCAAATGGACATAATTGTGAAAATTATTATTGTTAATTGATAGCACATCACCTATAACCTATATGTAAGGTTGAAGGACACTGCAAACACGGGGCAATTTTTATGTTTTATGCCGGGGTACAGTTTCTGTCAAAATTCTGCTTATCCGTGGAATATAAATAAGTCGCATATAAGGATACATACGTATTGTTGGGAGACCGTTGTGTTGTTGATTATCTCATTTTGATTGTGACTTTTACCGTTTTTTTCTAGAAGTTCTGTGGGAGCAAGCCTTTTTTATATCTCTGTTCTGGTGAACTAGGTGGGGAAATGTAAGTCACAAAGTATTAGTTTATGGACACCCAATTTAATGTTTAATGTAAGGCCAAGGATAACGAACAAAGATTGATCCAATTCTCGTAGTCCCAAAAATAGATACAAACAGAGTTAGGCATCACGGACCCTTGGGACACACCAGAGGGGATTAGTGTGCCTAGGTAGGGTAAACCGTCCCTGTTGACCCTGGTCACACCCGCCGCGAGGCCATTATGGTTTGATCAGGTAAACGGAACATCCGTAGGGTTCAAATCATTGTGTGTTGAAACTGTTGGCTTTGACAATGGCTGTGACACATCAGACAGCATTTGACTCTGAATGGTAGGTCATTGTGTTGCAAGCTAAATGAAATATTAGATGCTCTATTAGCCCTAAGGCCAAATACGAAAATAAACTTCATAGAGGAAGTTGAGAATAGTGAAATAGTGGATATAATAATGAGATGGGCCGA
Organism: Ostrea lurida; assembly: GCA_903981925.1. Lineage (NCBI taxonomy): Eukaryota > Metazoa > Mollusca > Bivalvia > Ostreida > Ostreidae > Ostrea > Ostrea lurida. The sequence goes on along the minus strand of CAJDSM010036288.1, from coordinate 15,331 downwards.
AAATATGTTCATTTACGCAGTATACTATTAATAAGATATAGAAACTCTTGATCATATGGTGACATGTAAAAAATCTATTAAAAGAACTAAAATCTGTATAACTTGGTTGACGTTAGACTGGTTTACGAGTGTATACGATTTTTCTACAGTACTAGCTACCTTTCACCCAACAAATCAAATGGAAAAAGACCACGCCACCCCAACCAAAAAAAACCAAAACCTAAAACACAGAACAAGTCCCCCCCCCCGCGAAAAAAAATACCAACAACAAAATACAAAACATTTTTACACAAAGTAAATCATTATTACCATTATCTGATCATTACTCAATGACTCCTGCGCTTTGGTGAGAGTTGTGTGTGTGCCATGGTGAGTGTATATACCCGTGTTATGATACCCTATGAATTGAAACAAACGCCTGTAGAATAAGGCATTGTTTGATGCTAGACTATTGAAAAAATAGTGTTTGCAAGGTTTTGACTTTTTTTCAAGGTTGGTTTAGTTGGATATGTGCAAAGCATAGTTTACTTCCTCTTGAGATGGACAGTGCTTATTCGTTATTGATAAATATTGTTATCTTTGAAAAAAAGTCAAATTATTCTCCTGCGACCGCAGAGTGTTTGGGTATTCGTCTGTGGACTGTAAATTAAAAATATTTATTAAAATAGAATGTATGCAGTGCTTTGGGGAGAGTTTTTGGGATGGTTTACTAGTTTTATAAGTACTTTGATATTTGTGGAATCCTGATTGGCCCGTTGTAGAAAAACTTTTCAAGATGATATTTTTACATGCTATGTTTTGTATGATTATATAGATCCATTTGGCCCCTGTTCATTTATTTGATGTGGCCTTAATTACATGAACTATATACCCTTCAGAACACATTTTGCTGGATGTTAACTTCAAATTCGCTGATCTAGTTTTTGATTGAACTTGTAATTCCAAATATTCTGGAAATATGATCTTCACTTTTAGGACATTACTTATAATAGCAAATTTAGGTGAAGGTTTACATTACGAGTTTAGAAATTTTCGGTCATTTATGATATATCAAAGAATAATATGCTTTTAATTATCATTCATCAAGTTTATGTTGTGATCAAAAGACTTAAATTTTCAACAGATATGCTTTTCAAAGTTGAATTACGAAATATAGCATATTTTAATTTTGGATCGGCGTCATTACTGTGACGGTTCATAGTGTGCAATTGTTTGGTCTAATTCAGCTGGAAGGTTGATTGAATTAGCACTTGTTTTGTTTAGATAAGCTATCAATTTCACGCCTGAAAGTGTTACAACATATGGTAGCGGGATAATAGGTATGTTAATAACAATTAATTATGTGTAGCGTTATAGTACCAGAATGGACCATTTTTTTTGCAAACGGTGGGCCTTCGTCCCACCCAAAATCACCGGTTGTGTCGGATCCTTTCTCCGATATTCATTTGATCATCGAACCCGGTCCGTTTGGAACAGCTTCAGATATGATGGAGATTTTTGGATTCTTTTGGGCTGCATACCTGATGTCTCTACTCTGATATTCCCTCTTGCGGCTTAACTGAGATTTTGTGTAATGGTATTGGTTTTTGCAGCTAGAAATTCTTTAGGGTTCTTACTTGAACATGAAGGCTAATGTGTATTATTGATATATTTGCTTGAGTTACTCCCCATAAGCTGCATGATGCTTTTCTAATCAACTGGATAAATTTTTTACGATATCTCGACTAGTTTGTGATATTTGTATAACAATGTGTTGCGGTTTGTCACTTTATTGTTTTTGTTTTTTAATTGATCTATCTTATATATGTACTGTTTTTGGAGGGAATTGGAGGGGACAAAATGTGACGTGTTTTCTATGCAACAAATTCTTTTAACAAAAAATCTGGGAGAGTAACAATTGTGCTAATCTTTATATGGTATTGTACATTGGTAATAATCATGTAGGCCACCTATAGGACTGATCTATGTTCTTTGTTGTTGCATTTATATTCACGGACCTGGCTTGAGGGATCAATAATTAGGTTCATATCCTTTCTGGCTCCACACAGTCTTCAACAGGTGTGGGTGTACAGGAGTGTGTGGCTGATGGAGAAACATATTTTAGTTTTGATACTTTGCTCATACGTAAGAACACTTGTTTACCTCCGCGGGCATATCGTTTTATTGTGGGTGCGGATGATGGTGATTAAGGTTTATAGTATTTTATCGTTTTATATAGAAATGTGTAGCATTAGAACAATATCAAAATAGACACATTCGCTCACAAATTAAATGTTTCCACAAATATATATCAACCTTAATAATAATTTCCTTCGGCACGGAAAAATCTTAACACGATACCTTGGGCGAATGTTACTTATTACCTTTTACTAATTAATAAGATGTTTTAAAGATTGGTCGAATGATGCTATCTCTCAGGCATTTTCACCGAATTCTAAAGGTCCTCTGATGTCATACCTTATTACTGATCAGAAAGTTTTTGGGATTTTTTTTTTACGGTATGTGAGAGGGTTGTGTACCAATTTTTTAGAAGGTTTTAATTAGAAGACTCTTCCTTAATGTGTGGGCTAAGGGATTTTCTCTAGAAAATTGCTAGATTTTCTAAGATTATTTCCAATTAAGCGTTCTTTTGTAAAATTCTTTTGTTTCTGTACAATGAAAGATTTGACGGATCTGTATGTTATAAATCATTTCTCCGGTTGGATCCAACTTTGCTCCATTTATACTGTATAATCTTTACTTAAGAAAAGATCCTGGATTCTAATTTACAATAACAATCCTGGATGGTTTTCCCCCTCTTTCTATGCGGACTTTTGAGCTCTAATATTCCTTAGTCACTATTTTCCTTGAAGTTTAGTTGTTCTTTAGAAGGTTTTCTATTCTTGTGCTTATTTTTCCTAGTCTCTCTCTCCGTATATTAGCCTTCTGAACATTATCTTCAAAATTTTTATATTTCTATTCACTAGATTCTCATTTTTATAGCAGACACCAAAATAATCATACTTGATTATAGATAATTATATAATATCATTAATATCTTTGTGTTTTTAATAATTAAAATTTGCAGTAATTATTTTACTTAGAGAGAATTGTGGTATTTATTTTTTTCTGAAAAATGTACTTTCGATTGGGTAAACAAATACCTGAAATTGTCGTAATACCGGAATGATTTAAAATTAAAACTGAAGCTGATTTCATAACATCATCATTTTTTAAAAAGATTATTCTCAGTTGTATCTTTATGGTCACCAATTTTGTTTTTATTTCGATATGATTTGTCCTGTTAATTTTTTCAAATAACAAGTTTAACAAGTATACCCCCTTTATATATGACAAATTTCCACTTTTGACAAGTAAATTGGTTAGAAAGCTTTAAAAGTGAGGAGATCGTTGCCATAGAAGATCATTTACCATACATGCTAGAGTAAAGTGACAATAGTGATCTGGATAAGGTACATAAATTTGAATATTATTTAATCTGTCCTTGAACATTGCAGATAAAACTACAGATAATCTGCAGAAAGGGGGGGGATTGGTTTATGTCTTTATGAGCTATAACAATTTATCATAAGGTCACTGTTCATTACTAGTTATTTATACCAAGAACATTTAAGTTCTAATATATGTGTTATATAAGCGATTGCAATGCGAGTAGTATAATTCATTTTACATAAAAATACAGATTCATGAATCTGCAACAGACAGTGGGGGGGGGGGGGAGATGGGGTAAGTGTGATGTCTTCAACTTTTTGTTCTTTTGACATTCTTTCAAGGGCCACTAGCTCGATTACATGTACACATAGTTATATGACGATCATTAAACTCTAAATATATATAATGATTTGATGGGATCACGATGAAATTAAAAATTAAATGGTGGTCAACAGTTCTTATTTTCTCTGTTCAATGCATTTTCTACAGATTTCGGAGGGAAAATAGAAAAAACGGGTACTTTTCGTTTGATAGAAAAAAAACTGGTACTTTTCTTGTGTGTCCAATAGTTTTTATAATTTTACTTTAAAATTTTATAAATGGTCTTTGTGATATTTCTGCACTGAATCATGTGTATAATTTTACAATTATTTGTTCTTATCGTAGGTTCTATTAAATGGACTGTTTGGTTTTCTGGGTTTGGCAGGTGCAGAATAAATTATGGGTTGGTAGGGCTGCTGTGGCCGCTTAATATATAAGAGGGCAATATAATTGTAAGTATAAAATCAATTTTCATGTAAATGCTCTTAGACAGAAGTGCATTATTTGATGCGTTTTTTTTTTTTAAAACCACTTTCACTTTGGATATCTTATAGTTACGATACTCAATTATGAGTTTGAAATATTCCTTGCAGAGTGAGTGATTTGAAATCAATACTACAGATTCAATTTCATACAACTATTTTCTCGTTGAAATTTGATTACGTGCGATGGGCAAAAATTTTTCCCGGAAAGTACTCGCACTCAAATTTACTAAACCCGGAGGCGGGAAGATAACTTACCGATTTAACCTTAAGCCAGCTTATAAAAATTGTTCGTTGATACACATTATATGCTGAAGATTAATACCTAAATATTTTATGTATTCATAGGGTTATTGTCTTGTGTGATAAAGGTAATGGGTTAGTAATCAATAAAGATCAGTATTGGAAGAAGCAACAATTTTTTTTTAAGTGAGAAAATCATGATGTTGGGGACGTTTTATCAAGATTCACGCAGTTAGGATTCCACTGTTTGTGAATCAGGGTTTTAAAGGAGACAGTCCAAAAGGTTTGAAGCCCCTTTTCATCTGCAGATAATAGTATGTATGACTGTCTAAAAATAAGTGACATGGCTTTATCTGGAACAGTTAATTAGCATTCCGGGGGATTTGTGGGGAGTTTATGAGATGTGCGTTTATTTATTTAAGATCAAGTCAACAAAAATATGAAGAGATAGTTGGCTAAGATTGTTCTCCGCGATTTCACATCATGTTTGCCAAAAACAGTTCGCTAGATAAGGATGTAGTCTTTGCAGCTTTATTATTTTAGTATTATTGGAATACCACTGTTTTAATATGAGGTTTTGAAAACTTTTTTCCTCCCTTAATACCTTTATTTGTATTTACATGTTAGTTATTTGGAGAAGGTTCGTCGATCAATCTGCATCTCAATGTTTGCTTTTGTAAAATCAACAAGATACATGCAGTATAGATTGCATTTATTTTTCTTGGATATTATATTTATTGAGGTTTTTTAGGCATCGCAAATGTTTGTCTGTTGTGGATGATTGCTTTTTATCCTGAACGCTAGGAAAACGATTTATTTACTTTTTAGGGATCTTCAGCCACTTTACCGTTGATCGATTCGATTCACCTCCTTTCCAATATAGAGCAAAGAACATTCTATAAATGCTTTTTAAAACCCATTTAGTATATAATAAAAAATATTAATTTGCTGCCTTTATCGTTAATTACGAGTGTTTAGACCACTCGAATTTATAATATTCACCTCGCACCTCTTGGGCTCGATGAAATTGTACCTTCTCAGGTGTCTAAATCATTCCGTTAGTTTGGCCTCATATAACATTGCAAGGAATTAATTGGTATAAAGATTGTGTCGTTTTATGATTATAAAACATGATGCAGAGTTAAACCTAATGATGTAAGCAAGAGGATCATTCCGTATAATGTGGATATTGTATTTTCTCTCATGTAAAAATGTATCTGGTAATTTCTAAGCACCTTTGACACCAAGGAAAATAAATAAATAATATCATAACCTCTGTGTTTCAACTTGTTAATTTCACTACATCGTGCATTGAGTCGTAAACAACCATCCCACAATGAACTTTTTATAAAACAATGAATTGACACTGATGTTTTTCCTAATGTAATAGAAGCATATGTGACCTCTGATTTTACTAAAATAAGAAGATTAAATTGAGACTGAGGTGTTTTCGCCTAATAAAATGTAGCAACCACTTTTCGTGAATCCTGAGTGTTACAGCCTTGATACCTATACGGTTAGTGTACTGTCTCAATTGTGAGGTTAGTCTATCTGCTTATTCCTATTGAGCTTACGAATTTACTGACGGAACTAATAGATATTCAATTTAATTTTAATGCGAGTGCATTATTTATTAGCAATATATGTAGTAAGTATTGCGGCAGAAACTGGCTGCTATAAACAATGATAAATAATAACAATTATCGATGTGTCAATGGTGGTTTATTCGTGTCACATCTCAATGTGTTCTTAATTAGCATCCGAAACCCAGTATAAATATATGGACGCTCCCTGGAACCTCGCTTTGGGTTCGTCGGATTCCATTATTGATTTACTCACGGGTTTTAGGTAGCTTATTATAATATAGCCGGATAGGTATAGTTGAAACCTCAAATCAACATGCAAAGATAATAATTGAATAATAATAATGTAAAAAAAAAAAAGAGAAAAGAAATATAGAAATAAAATATGTCTCGGAATTGATTTGCCTGTCCATCTAGCACATTAATTTTTAGTATATTCTGCATGATGTTTTAGGGCAAAATCATTTATTATATCTGTCTGACATAAATAATCTTCCCTGTTAAAAACAAAGTATTTTATAAACGTCAAGATGCGCTTTTGTAAAAAAAAAAAAAAAAAAAAAAAAAAAGAAAGATAACGAATAAAGATAGTGGACGAGTAAAAAGTTTTAGTGCGTTTCAAATTTGCGTAAGACTGTCAACGCAGTTACAATTTATCACTCTACTTGCAAAATGTAATGTCTTGCATTATGGATTATAGCAAGCGTTTCTCACTTAATATAGTCATAAGATGTTTACATTTGGTGACTTTGTGATCTCAATATTGTATCGGTATTATCAAGATAATATTATGATTTATCCACTTTTTCTGTGAGTGTAAAGATAAAAATCTCCAGCAAGGATTCCTAGATAGGGTCATCTTCGCGTCGCCATAGGGTTCTTGTCGGTCCACTCCTGCTCACCCATGGTAATACGAAGTGGTTCCGAAAAAACAAATTAGCGAGACGAAGATTGAGAGGTTTGGGTGTGGTTATATCCTAAATAAGACCATTACTGACCAACGTGAACTTTCCAACGTCCAATTCTTTGACAATACAGACTTACATATGTTGAAAAATATTACAGAAAGCTGAAGATCCAGATACATTTGCGGTGCGTCTAGGAAGTCGTTCCCTCTCGCGCAAGACACTCCTGACCTCACTCCAACTTCAGACGGAAGTTGGGTCTTAATGTTGCCAGAAAGACACCATTGGTCATCGTGCAATAATTAATGGTGGTGAAGAGATGGAACCTATTACAGAGTGCATGAATTCTCCATTAGTGAAGTCAGAGCTAAAAAATGCTCATATGGCGACCTGAGAAGCGGGTCCACAGGGGAATTGATGTTAGTTTATGATAAAGTCTCACAAAAGGTATGATAATTATGTGTATAAATATTAATGACGCATCATATATCGTGTAATTAGATATTTTCCGACATTTTCGAGATGCTTGGAGAGTTGCAAATGTAATAGGATGGAGCGGATTGAAATTTCACGCGACTTAGTCATATAAGTTGAAAACTATTGCCTGTATCATATGTGCGAAATGATTACAATATCCATTTTTTAAAATTCCCAGTGCGTTCTTCGTGCAAGCACAGTGTGTCCGATTCTGGTGCCTTAAATTTCTCATCTCTCCCTCTTGGAAGTTTTTAGGCACGAGTTTCCTAACTCTAGTCGCTGCTGATTAATTACCGCAAATGAGGCACTCCATATCAAATCTCGCGCATTTCATACCTGTGATTAGTCTATTGAGTCTTCACACAATACCAGCTCTCTCTGCCCCTTCTAACTTGATTTTTGTTCTTTAAAGAGGTTACTAGAGTAGAATAGGTTTCAAAGTGATGTCAAATCTTTTTTAGAGAAGTTGATATATTTCACTTTTGTGATTATCGTACAGTGATTGAAAGAGATCAGGAAATTAAACAAAAAGAAATTTGGATTTTCAATGGGCTGGTGTAATGTTTGTCGATGCTACAGATGAGCTTCATAATAAATGAGCCTCTTCGATGTATATCATTAAAAATCTTTTCTTCTAAAGATTTAATAATATACAATCTTATATTATATCAATTTCGCTTATCTATGTTTGATGTGAGATAAATATGCATAACAGGAATAGCAAATCAATCGTGTACACTGTAAATGCATATTGATACTATTCATGTCTGCTGTGACAAATAACAGATATTAAAAAAAACGTATATTTATAATTATTGTGTAAATGATAAATAAATAAGAACCTTTTTGCATCTGTGAATGTATCGATAAACAGCGCAATTTGGATATTCGAATATTCAGATGTTATATTAAAGAATTTTATCTCTTATTATCGATAGAGAGATGGGAAAGTGAAGCTGACTTTGTTGCGTCTCTCTTTCAAATTCCAGAACGATTAAACGGTGTATTTTTCATGTGTAGTTCTATGTCTCAAAATAATAAAAATTGAATCGTGTTAAATCCTAAGAGGATTTTGTCAACTTTTTTAAATATTGGCCAAAATATACTGATTTTTTTGCACGATAGAGATTTTCAGAGTACAAAATTGAATTGGAACTCTTTTTAAAAGTACTATTTAGTCTGTTATTGAAATTAACAATGCTTTCATACAATATATTACTTATTAGTTAATTACTCAATATTTTTGACAACTTAGATTCGTATCTCACTCAATCTTACTATGTATCCATTTAAGAGGGTTTTAAAAACTGTAAATAATTTTGGACGCAATACATTATGGTGGTATGATAAATAAATCAGATAATAATTGTAGAAATGAGGAAATTGATGTAATTGATGTTGGATAGTTAGAAAACTGTCAAATTTTTATGTCTTTTATATCTGGTGATAATCAATTCACTAGCCGTCCACAAGATTTGAAGTATCCCTTGATTCTAAAGTCCTCTGTTTAATAATTTGCTGACTAAAACAAATTTTCTTACGAGTATTGGCAACAGCACTAGGTTCCAGTTTGTTGCTTCCATTAAATGATGCTATGTAAAAGCATCTAGTATTCTCAACTGATGGAACTTTTGTCTGATTAAACCAAGTAACATAGGCTTCATAGAATAAGGATAGTTTTTCTGCGACCTGTGCTCGAGACCTATCTGATTCGTCTCATTTCAAAAATGCTCTCTCGAGCCCCTAATCCAATACTCTCTCATTAACAAAACTACTTGTAAATCTCTTAGAGACCATATAAGCTTATATCTCATGTTCATATATTTGCTATATCCGCTAAGATACGCGCTCTCTTTCATTATCTTATTGCTCATTTCCCTAGTTCAAATTATCATTGGTGAAACATACACTTTGCTTGACGTCTTAGAATGTCTGTATCGCTACTTTTGTTTCACTTTCTAAGAGCTCACTCCTCGTCATTAATTGTACGTTTATGGTGATATGGCAATTTCTCAAGTCAGCGAGGCCTTCAATATATTTGTCCAAAGGGGTAGATAGAGCGATAAGCGCTAAATAGGACACTTGTGGGCTTACGAAGATTGGGGATATGGGTATATGATTAAAAATAATTTATATATCGCATTGACTTATCGATGTGATATTTGATTTGGAAATTCTTTTTACTCTTCGCCTGATTCCTCTAATGACCTCTCATAATTCTGTGAATATAATTCATGAGAATTACGAGTAGAATCTGATAGCTCTAGTGACAATTCCTATATTTTCATTTGTATTATCGAAATATGCGCAATTTTATAAATTACTCATGTAGTGTAAGGCAACTCATAACTTCGTTATAGAAAGTAATATGTGTACAGTGAACAGATTAAGAGTTTTTATGCTGTTCCATATTCACTGCTAATCTCATCTGCTTTCTAGAATCTAATGACTTGAGTGTGTGTGGGGCAAGCGACGCCCTCGTCCTTTGGATGTGCTTGTCTTGTTTTGCGCTATGTCGCTGAATACTTAATATATCCTAATTAGATTTGTCTCAATAAGGGTCTATGCTTGCAAGTAAATACCCCTAGGTGGTGTTTCACATAATATCCACAAATAATCTCTCTTTAATTTATTTTTATTTTGTGTATTAACACAGACATGGGGTTGGAACTAGGTTATGGGCGATAAAATCTTAGAAATACGGGAGAAATCGAATAATATCCGAATAGATTTCTTGGGACTATATACCTAGTTACATCCTGCCATTAAGAGAGATTGGACATCTTATCTTTGTTGTTTTTTCTCTCAACTACTCACTTTATTGGCAGAAGTTTTTTTGTGTTTCCGGCACAATTATATAAGGTCATTTGTCGTTATATTTTGTTTTTTGAGATGATTCCGGAACTGTGCAGACCTATGTTTTTGTGGTGGTGACCTGATAATATTGCCTACTGTGTTGCAAGCGCCTATAATTGAAATATACAATAAGATATATAGATATCAAAAATATAAATAATAATATTATATAGACATACACCAAACTAGTGAACTATAAAAAAAGAACATACAGACTCGAAGCACATATTCATAGAAATACACCACAAATAACATAATATAATATAGCCGATCTGTCGGTAGAATAACAACATTTTCAAACAAATATATCTATACATAAACTACTGTGACATTATTCTCCTATTCATATGAACCCTCATATAGTGACTCAAAAAAATATCACATATAGGCCAAAAAGTAAAACTTATCGTTGTGCCTTTACTCGACTTAGAATTTTTAAACTCGCTTAATTTGATAGTACTGCATTGAGACAAGATGGGAATAAAGCAAATTGGAAGATCAGGCGGGAAAGTCATGTCCACAAGAACATCGTGCTCGCATCTCACAACGATCAGCAGTAGACGTCGATCATGAGTGACTTCGAGGAAATGTTTGTGAACGCAAGGTATGATTTGATCTGTCCGAGTGCAAAATAGATCCAACAAGAGTTTGTGGCAACCCTATCATTGGAACGTCCAATACGGACACTTCAGGGCGTCCCCGAGTATTGTGCTCGTGTTCGGGATGTGAGCCGAATACCTATAGTCAGGCCAGTTTTTCTGATTTTATTACACTATAAATAATCCACTTAACTGCTCATTTATAATCTCATTTAGATAGATTTCTCAGAATTCATTACACTAATTCTCTTTAATTGCAGCCTCTAAGCAACGACAAGAGGAGAGTGCTCAGCTATGAGCGAACACCTCTTGATATATGATACCGCATTGATCCACTCCCAAAAGTGGGATTTGAATAGCGCTCTCTATTAGTTAGCTGATGTCTTTAAGAGGTGAAGGGAGATTATTGTGTATTATGGTTCTTCTCCTTATTGTCTCGTATTATTACTTCATATGCGCAACTCATTATGGCATTGATCTCAATCAATGCAGCACTTTACTGTGTGGGTACCAGGTGTATTTGGTTATTTTATAGAGTTGAAACGGCGTAGCTCCATGGCGTCCTCTTGATGAATCTGTCGCAGAAAACTATATTGCTGTTTCGCTCGTCTGCTCTTCTATTACTTCATATTGTACTATGTGTCTCTCGTCTCAGACTATTATTCTACAGGTTTAGTTTGACGTTACATAGTTTCTATCTCTCTCATGACTTAATGTGTCCGCACTGTTGCTAAGGTACCATAGAAGGGCCATGCTCGCGAAAATATTGGGCTAAGTGGCTTAACTGCTATCGGCTTTCTTATGGAATGTTCTCCGTGTTCTGCATACTTTCTCAGTAACACATTATTTATAGATACACAATTCACACACACTATGATCTCTCAGTGCTACGCATTTCACATTCGGCATCTCGAGTAACAATGTAATATAATCGGATCGCACATCTTGAAATTACCACGCGCAGACGAGATTTTCGTTGTGGCTTAGCATTAGCCAATCTGTGCCGAGTCAACTACTTCACTTCGCATAAGGCTAATCTGGCCTTGAAATATAACTCGGCATATATGTTTGTACTCTACTCTCTCGTCCTCGCATATATAACGTGTTCATAATTTTAACATGTTGGCATTGTTAGATTGGAGTCAATTCTCAATAGTAGATAGTAAAAATCTCCACATCGCAAGGTAATATTGGAATTAATTTTGTCATAGCCTCAGACCCTCTGGCTCACGTCCCTTAGCCTAGAGATTGAGATTCATTTGTAATTAAATGTAAGAAACGGGAATACCCTGTTTAAAGACTCAATAGACGACATCAATGGTCTAAATTTAGGGATCGGTGTTCTAAAAAAACTATTTATTTTTACACCAATGGACCAAAATAGTATTTACTTTGCTAATATCTCAGTCTCGAGATTATTTTTTAATATCTTTTCTTTTAAAATCTAGGAGAGTACACTCTCCGATTTACCGCAGATTTTTGTGAACGGAACACAAGAGCTTTGTGTTCTACGTCTCCAGTTAGAGGATTTAGCAAGAGGCAATGATAACTCGAGTTTTTGTTTAAACTATGAACTGCAGAAGCGTACTGGAGCTGTGGAATTGTTGCATATTCACTGTGTAGCACTTCGGTTGGCGATTCAAGTAGGTGTTTACTTAAGTTATTTTTATGAATATTGCGTCAGTATGATTATTACTGTTAGTACATCCTATGCGTGCCAGCATGGGGCTGGTTTTTATGCGCGTCCGTACATTTTGAAGAGTAGGTTTTTTCTCTACTTTTATCATTTTTCGCCATTATAAGATTCTGTTTTCACTTGATGTTTCTTCATAAATTGTGGACACCGAGGTGGTCAAGAGTCATCTAATTAAAGTATATGAAAGGAAGATTGTTAATTGTGAGACATATCACTAGCAGTTATCTTTAACGACTAATTGAGTTAGTACTAGCGCTCAAAAAAACAATTCATAGGAACATATAGTAAGGTATTTATAATTCTTATTAATAAAAGATAATATTTATTTTGATAATTGTACCTCTAAAGTGTGTTTTACTATAGTGAGAGTCTCACCCCAACGTAGGAACAAATTGGATAGTTTTGATATATGTTTTTATTAATTACCCAACAAACGCGAGTTGTCTAAGGCAGACGGGCAGTATGTTTAAAAAACACGCTCCGAAACTGCTAGATTTGGTTAGTTATAGTGAAGAATCCGAAGTGAATTGCATGCTCAGCGTACCAAACCAACTAACATCCTCACAGTTTAGCGCAGATTATTTTGATCTCATAATTCTGAGCATGTTACTTACCCCTACTTCTACTGTTTCCGTTCATATTTTTCATTTTGTTATTCCTAGACACGGAACTTACTATTCTTGATATTGCACATCGTGGTTACGTAGAGCACTCATGTTTGCTATCATCATAGACTACGGCACTTAAAAACGTCTTTACAAAGTAGCCGTCTAATATATATTCTAGAATACATGAAAGATGCAGTTACTTAAGTCTATATTAACGACCGAACACAAAACACTAAACAATGTGACTAGTATATTTAAGCTATTGAAATATACATTTTTCTATGTGACATAAATAAACATTGTTTGAAATAACATTTTTAAACTAAGCTTCAGGAGAATACATAGTTTCACTTATTCGTATCAATTATTAAATATTAAATGTGGGTATTTTCTTGTTAAACTATTTCATTTTTAATTCGCAGACTGGTTCTTACTTGTAATAATTTCTTAAGTTTAAACCTGGGGTGTCTTCGTGCGCGCTAAATGCGGGGAGTGAAAAAACTTGGATATGGCTCTTCTCAGGATAGTAGTTAAACAAGGATGTCGATATACGTCCGGGTATCAATAAGGAATAAAAAATTCTCTTTCATATACGGGTGATAGAACTGATTTTTTATTAGAATGAATTGGTCGTAATATAGATTCCATCTGATATCCATATACATACAGTACAATTATGTTCACGAACTTTGCTATTAATGAACCAAAGTTCGGGTAGACTGCCATACAATCCGAGGCTGTCTAATTGTATAGGAGGTGCGGGGAAAAATTACTACTCATAAGATGTTGCGCCGATTGCCAATCTTCTCTGATTCTGAAATGAAATTAATTACAGTGTGCGTAGGTGCATTAGATTGTGTGAATGCTATAAAATCATTAAAGATGTAGTCGATTTTCGATTAAAGCTACCTCTCGATAAAATATACTTGGCACAGGTAAAGGGATAGTATTTTAACATATACACTTGCAGCCAATGACTTCTGGTAGCGGATTTGCCATTCCATAACTTGTAGTATGCTTACAAACATCTCATTAAATTTAAAATGTTGTGAAAGTCCCCTTTTTTTGTCGAGGACTAGATAAACGGAAGCTAGAATGTTAACAGCCCTCACGTATATGAGACGATAAAGTTAACCAGGCATTCTGACAAACTAACATTCATCAAAACTCAATATCAATGATGCTGCCGGAGTCACTCACAACGGTGCTGGCGCTGTTTGACTTTGCCTATCGGTCTACCCTTCAACACGTGGGGCCGTCTTCCCCTCTCCAGTGTTTTT
>CAJDSM010036284.1:9719-20956 GCA_903981925.1 Ostrea lurida | reverse complement strand
ATTTTTTTTTTATTCTGACGTCTACGTTTACCGCACCATTACGGAGATCCTACGTTGTAGCCCCCACCACATTTTCATGAATATAGACGATAGTACTGTTCTGAAGCCCGTCAAGGTATGCAAGGACTGCCCATTACTCATCGAGTGAAAAATTGCTAATAACAAATTAATAATCTTTAGCAAGATGGCCAACAAAATCACCGGATTTAAATATAAAACATCTGGTTACTTACACTACACACCCGTGGTCGATTCTAATCTGTGACGAATGAAAGTGAACTGTGTGAGGAATTTACTATGTAACTTCATTCAATACCAGGACGCTAAGGAGTATATTAATTCAGAAGTGATAAGAAATTTGACTAAAAACTGCAAGGTAAGTATTTTAATTCTGATCCGTCAAGAAATATGCTTTTCAACTTCACTAAGTGCTGCATGCGTTCGTGGTTAAGCCAATATAAACAAGTGCGTCAATAAAGAAGTAGTTCCGGCTTTACGAAGGTATGTCATGGAAAAATCATCGCGAATTTTAAAACACGATGGTTTAGCCAGTGATGAATCCCGCTAAAGTATCATTAAAATAAAATTAAATGATTTCTAAATCAGCCTATGACATTTGCCTATGGCTGCTTTATTTCTCTCTCTCTGATTAAAACACAATCATCAATTACCCCCGAATAAAAGTTTAATATTGCACAACATGCATAGCATCAAATCAAATTTCATCTCATATGGAGACGTGATCATTGTAGGTGAAGGGCTGCAAATATAAACCTGTGCTCAGCGTCCATGACCTTTGAGCAGGGAGGGAGCTTTATCGTACCACACCTGTTGTGACACGGGGCCTCGGTTTTTGCGGTCTCATCCGAAGGACAGCCCCATTTAGTCGTCTCATACGACAAGCAAGGGTTACGGAGGACTTATTCTAACCCGGGTGGGCGGGTCCTAAGGGAGTGATTTTGTTATATAATGGAAGAATTAATTAATTTATAGATGTAATGATGTAATTAAGAGGATGTTCACCTGCATTACACACCGTCTAGTAAAAATCGCATGCAGCGTAGACATTTACACCAAAAATCCGGCGTCAATTTCCTTAATGTGACAGGGTATTAATTTTCTTCCAGCTAAATGGCTCACAATATGCATAGAGGCACGAAACTACCCCATTATAAGTGAACTGATAATACGCAATTAAATAAGCCGATAGGAAGCTGTCTAAATGTTTACCTTGAATACTCTTACATAAAATTTCAGTATACACATTTTCAAAAGAAGTGTGTTCTTGGTTAGTTCAAGAGTTCTTCTGTTTCGTGAAAATAGGAAGCAAATGAACAGGAACCAACTGCATAATACTCTCAAAAGATACAAAAATACAAACATTGAACCCTTACACACGCGAGCGGTAAGATCAAGTATATACGAGGAGTACACATGCCTTGTTGACCAGTTACAATAGCGATGAGTCCTATGTATGCGTCACGTGTATGATGACCACGTGACAATATGCGCGCGTATCAGCGGCGATTATAAATAGGGAATGGCGTCACGCTGTGTGTCATTGGTCAACAGTATGTCCTAACCTCTCTGTACCTGTGTTTGACCTAATTTATCTACCTGTCTGTGAAGGAGTCGTAGTCCACCTACATGTAACCTAGTTGTACTTGCAGACTCTCTGACCTAGCTACCTGACAATGAAGGGCAATTAGGGCAATTAGTCCTACGAGGCTTCCAGTTGTTAACAGTATCACTGAAATATACAGCAATTAGCTACAAAAAGAAAAGACTAAATATTGCAGTGAGACTATTTTCCCAGCAAGTTTTAATTGTCACCAAAAATTGTCCTTCTCCGCAAAAACACTCCCTTTGAGAAACCAGAAACCACGTAGAGCACCAATCCGCTATGGGTATTTAATTGGATTTACCATGGAAAAATTGAATTACGCGAATTACTGCTACTTCGTAGTGATAGCCAAGCATTGCTTTCTATACTGCATGTCCCTTTTGAAGCTAGCGTCTTCGTTATATTCCCTAGTTACAATACGTCACATTATATTTATTAATTATTGTATAATAACACATATAGAAACTGTGGCTTGTTTGTTTACGGTGATTGTTACTCATTCCAGGGAAAATTTCTTTTATCAAATCGCACTCACATAATTAGAAAACATGCAGTCCATGTATTTCAAGGCAAAACCCGCTTTTTTAAATAAATATCTAGGAATCATTCAATACCAGATCAATTCCAAGGTGTTGAACACACAAATGTGTATGAATTAATACACCAATGCACATATATGAACATCAGTGTATGTACACACCAACATATGAATCTATCAGTGTTTGAACATACCAATATATGAACACAGCAATGCATGAACACACCAATATATGAACAAACTAATATATGAACAACATTCTCATTCATGAACACACCAATGATTGAACACAGTGATATATAGAAAACATCAATATTTATGAACAACACTTCGATGTGTCAACTTTCCAATGTATCAACCTAACAATGTATAAGCACAGCAATATATGAACACATCAATGTAAAGGCAAAGATAACGAACAGTGATCAATCCCAAATAGAATACAAAAACAAGAGTTGGGCAATCACGGACCCCTGGACACACCAGCGGTGGGAGCAGGTGTCTAGGAGGAGTAAGCATCACCTGTTGGCCGGTCACATCCGCCGTGAGCCCATAGTCTTGATCAGGTAAACGGAGCACGCCGTAGTCAAATCTGTGTGAAAAACGGCTTAACAATATATGAAACTGCCAATATACATTTATGAACAACACTGCAATATATCAATATAACAGTATATGAACATGTCAATATGGGAACAAACATACATGAACAACACTTTAATGCATGGGTACATGTGTATGAAAACATCAATCGCCATATTAACAATAGATAGTTACTGATATTAATACTGTCCATTTTTTGACCAGGGTAAAAACTTTCATCAAAGGTTTGATTATACGGACTTCGTAACTTGATTCCGGAAATGAAATATTTATTTACATGCCGCCTGCGGAGGAGATTGGCCATCACAGATAAAGTGTAGTGCTGTCGATTTCGTCCTCAATCTAAGACGAGTATATTTTGAGACATTTGAAGTGTCTTCCCCATTGTTGACTTGTTCTGCGGGGGTCTTCACAGCCGCGTTAAGATTCTGACCTCCTAATGACGAGATTAAGATTTTGCTCTTCACCGACTTATGATGATACTGCTCCGACCGACATTTTAAAAAGCCAAAGCTCTTAACTCATTTATCTACACAAAAACTAAAAGGTCCTCTGAGGTATTGACCGATTTTCCTCCCTCCCCTCAATGTAATATCATCTAATATCAGATGTAGATATAATGTTCTTATGTA
This sequence comes from Ostrea lurida, assembly GCA_903981925.1. Taxonomy (NCBI): domain Eukaryota; kingdom Metazoa; phylum Mollusca; class Bivalvia; order Ostreida; family Ostreidae; genus Ostrea; species Ostrea lurida. The sequence continues at coordinate 17,559 of CAJDSM010036284.1, read as the reverse complement.
ATCCGTAATCAGAAGAGTAACCACTCATTCCGAAAACTGTGTCATTGAAAGAACGCCCCATCAAGTCGATACAATTTCCGAGTTTACTTGAATTCATTGCTGGTCTTTGCTCTTTTTTTCATGCGCTGGTTCTTAATCTAATGTCTACTGATGAGCATGTCTGTGGTGAATGCTAATAGATATCTACTAATGAAACAGTTTACATATGGTTAACCCGATCTTCAAGCAGAATAATATCCTCAGTAGATCAATAAGAAAAGATGAAAGTAGCGCAGACGAGACATGTTTACGAATATATTTTTTCTTCCTGTTTTTAGTACATGCAATATGGCCAGTTATGAAAAATAAATTATGTGTATAGAATAAAATGTGTTGATTGTAGCATGTGATACAACGATATGTCAGGTCCGTCATCTCGCATCGTCTCGCGTGATGTCTCGAATAAATCCTTGCGAATTGGCATATACAGATATCTTCTACTCACTAAAACATTTGATTTCCATTGTCGATTCACACATAGTGTGTTTTTGTGAACAATTTGACATTTCATTAGCTGACTGAAAATATTCTACAGCACATGCATTGGTATTGCAATGTTGAGAGAGAGAGAGAGAGAGAGAGAGAGAGAGAGAGAGAGAGAGAGAGAGAGAGAGAGAGAGAGAGAGAGAGAGAGAGAGAGGGTGGGGGTGCGTGTGTAGGGGTGTGCATGCGTGTGTGTGTGTGCGTGCGCGCGTGTGATATTGACTCTGTGTATGCGTCGTAAACAAATCTGAAATATGAACAATACTCCATTCTCACTTTTCCACAATTTATTCATTTCATGAAAGTGGGACTGAGAAAATACATGAGCTCGTTTAAGTTCTATGGACCCCGGAGCCCGATTTAGAAATGAACAGGTGAAGATTAATCTCCTAAATCCCATACAGACGGCTAAATCATCAGAGAAGGACAAATGCGGACACGTGGACATACACGTGCACGTAGCTGAGATGGAATCAGAGTACGCAATGAAGTTAAATTTATTGTACAAAGAACATGCTGATATCTATCGGATCAGTTAAAAAACATTTAAAGGCAAAGATAGCAAACAGTGATCAATCTCGTAAGTTCCGAATAGAATACAAAACACAAATTGGGCAAACATGGACCCCTGGACACACCAGAGGTGGGATCAAGTACCTAGGAGGAGTAAACATCCCCTGTTGACCGGTCACACCCGCCGTGATCAGTTCCGCATTCAAAATCAGTGTACTGCTATGAAAAACGTCAGACAGCATTTGACCCAATGACAGATTGTATAGGCAAATAATGACCTTAGAATTTCCGAAAATTTACATAAATATGGGAAGCTGAGGGTGGAGAAGCTGTATAGTCATTCTATTGGCAAACAGGTGTGTTATTAATTTACCCAATATAATAAGTTTAATAAAATGTTTAAATATGAAAAATGTACCGGTATATACTGATTCGATAAGCAAAAACATTGTTCTGCTGATGAATTCGAATACGTTTGAAATTGAGTCAGGCTACTAAAAATAAATGAATATGCTGTCCGATGGTATTGATCAGTGTTTCACAAGCATATCTTGTTCAATTATGTGTCTAGTGCAGTGAAGGAACTTTGCATAGAATTATTTAGGGAGGAACCATATAGATGAATCACAATATCTGAACATCACAGAAAATATTCAGATTTTCAATATTTTAGGAATTGAATACTACTAATTGCTATTACCATAAGCTAAAATCTATATATCAACCCATAATCCAAATGCTTTGTTAGTTTGTTTGTGGTTGGTGTTTTTTTTTATTATTGCTTTTGGTTTTTTTGGGGGGGGGGTTGTTTGTTTTTTGTTTGTTTGTTTGTTTTATGGGGGTATTTGGGGGTGATTGTTTGTTTTGCTTTTGTTTTTGTGGGGTTTTTTTGGAGGGGAGGGGGTGTAGCATGGGTCCTTAATGCCTAGCTAGGTAGTTTAGTACGCTACATGTTACGTCTCCACTGCTGATATGTGCTTTGTGCACTCGGATCTAGCTATGGGGTAGTTTAGTACGCTACATGTTACGTCTCCACTGCTGATATGTGCTTTGTGCACTCGGATCTAGCTGGGTAGTTTAGTACGCTACATGTTACGTCTCCACTGCTGATATGTGCTTTGTACACTCGGATCTAGCAGAGTTTCTCTTATCTTTCCAGGTTACTTTCCACTAAAACTGCAGTTTTAATTATCTAAAGTAGATCATTCGAATATCATTGTATATGTACATATCCCCCACTTTCCATCTATATCAGATTCCTCTGGTACGTTGTTCCTCCGTACGTCGGATGTTGTATTTCACATCAAAAAGTCGTTTTTACATACTGATGTGGACTGTGGTTTACTTTACTTCTATCTCATTAATATATTTTTATTATTATTACAGTAACTTGATCCGAGGAGTCGGATCACGTTAAGCTGACGGGCGTGGACCATCAGATCACACGGGACTCGAGATTATTGATGAGTATATAATGGCCTAGTTCGATCATCAACTATAGTAATTAGAGATGAACCATAGTACGATCGAACTGCCTTTGCGCAAAACGAAAGAGGTGTCACTGCGCATGTCTGGTCTACCACACAGCTACCTACCTTTACAAAATGTTGAACTTTAGTAACCAGACATGCGCACTGAAGGTCCGGAAGCAAGCCACACATGCGCAATTGATGGTTTGGAAGTTAACTAGACGGTGATCAAACTAGGCCATTAATTAGGGCTTACTGCGGGTGTGGTGCATCAATAGGTAATGCCGCACCCGATCCTATTTCTTGTATGTCCAGTGATCCGAATTGCCCTACTCTTGATTTTGTATTTTCTGTAGGATTTATAGGGAAAATTAATTCTTTGAACATATGTCTGATTTTTTTAAGTTGATATAAAAAGACGCTCGAGTTCCCCAATTGCAAGTATCAATGTATAGTCTTATGTGATCAGGTCTTCCAACAGTTTATTGGAATTTCAATGAGCACAAATTGTCCTCTTGTATCAATTGGCCTATTTTTGTACTCTTAAGAGATGAAATAGAATTTATTCAGAAGCTTCTACCTGAGAAACAAACAACTTATCTTGCTCTGATCTTCAACTCGTCATTTCGATATATCGATGACGTTTTATCTATTTAATAATACTTGATGCCAGTCATATGTTGATTCGAACTCGAAATACAAAACACCAAAGACTCTTCCACATCTGCTTTATATTTGTGTATTTTATTGAACATGAACGTTAACAGCAAACTAGCAGCTCAACTTAGTAACGAACGGGATGCCTTTAACTTTTCCAACATCAACTTCCCATATATAACCAGTAATATTCCATAATCATTATCTACATGTGGTGTTTACCTCTCTCAACTGATTCGTTAAGCAAGAGCATGTTCTATGTATGATCATTTGTCAAATCGATCTAGGATACTAACAAATAAATTGTTGTTACAGGAGTGTCAACAATTTAGTTTAACATCAGGATTTTATAAATCATATGGTCGAAATAACGATCTAGATGAGAAATAGATCGAATCCTGCCCGATGTGTTTCATACCGTTCGTAGGTCTTTTTTACATACTAATTTTAACTACGGATTATTCCGTTTACGTTATCAACATATATACAATGGCGGGTCTGACCGGTCAACTGGGGACGCTTCCTCCTCCTAGGAAATTCGGAGGTTATAAAACTTTTTTGAGCACATTCACATGTTCAAGCTCTAAAATAGTTATAAATCATTCCCATATCAAAATGGAGTGCATACTTAAGATTTTTCGTTAAATACTTTGGAGCTTGCCCAGAGTCGTACTCAATTAGAACATGGCTGCGCATAGATAAACAGATCGACACAGAATACGAGTTTGAGTATGAATATAAAAAAAAGTTTTATAACTTTCAAGCCTGATTCTATCTGTATACATAGTGTATCCAGAATCCGTGTTTATCCGAATTATTTTCTTTGTATCAGATACAGGAATTATGAAATTTGTTGCCTCCATTTTTCCATTGACCATTGTAAAGGATGTCATGAATGACAGACAAAAGATTTATATTTATATTTAATCTAAAACCCTTACTACTGATCTGATTTCTTAGTTTATGAATAATGCATAACATTCATTAATGCTCAAAGTGTCCAGGCATTTTTTTCTTTGTTATAAGAGTTATAAGAGCAAAGTCCGTTTATGGGGAAAAATTAGAATATTGTCTTTTTGTGATTTTTATTTATAAACCATCGGTTGAAAGAAAATGATATATGATTTACGACAAATTACGGCCGTGATAAATTTTTTGAAGTTATTTTCATAATTCAATAGGCAAACATTTCAGTGTAGTGGTAAAATTCTGTGTGTTAATTATCATTGATTAATCATAATTGCATCCACTTTGATTCTGACAATCAATGCTCACTGTTGCAGGCATCACGTGACAACTCTACCGGAGTGGAAATTTCTCAAATTGAACGTAAAAACAAAAACCTTTCTGTGCATTTCTTGATGAAGAGTTCATAACGAATACGATATTAGGGAAAAGGTCGGTCCACCGAGAATTTACCACCATTGCTATGATAAAAAGAATGCAATATTGGCTACTCGCAGGCCATCGTTATGATGAATCAATGAAGGAGTCGCACGAGGACTTCCGCTAGAAGCGTTGTTGAATGGCAAGTTGTGCTTAATGAGAGCAGTGGTGGGGAGAAACGCTGGTTTTTGACCCACATTTGCAGAAAATGACAAGAATCAGATATTACTTGAAAGAAGCGAAGTACCGAGACATTTAGAAGCAATTGTCAAGGACCAATTATAGCCAAATAATTTAGATACTTTGGTAAACCATAATATTCTGGAGGGCACCAGGCGGGGGCTTTGCTTCGGTATCGGAAATCAAACACACATTGACAACAAACCCAGTCATGATATTTCATTATAACCTTATTAAGTCTGTCTTAGGAAATGTTATACGCATGCGCTAACCTTGTCATGACAGAGGACGGCATCATTGAAAGAGGGGCTTGATGCGGTTAACGATAAAGCCATGTCTGTAAATATTAGAGTATAACAGTCTGAACTTGTACGATAATCAGTCCTAGTGCATGTCAATACATTTTCATTGAATTTCGTCGATCTTTTTCAAGTATTAACTCTCTCCCCCCCCCCTCTCTCTCTCTCTCCTTCTCTCTCTTCTCTCTCTCTCTCTCCTCTCTTCTCTCTCTCCTCTCTCTCTCTCTCTCTCTCTCTCTCTTGTCCCCATACATATAGAAATAAAAATGACTTCTATAGCTCTAGCCATTGCTCTCCTTGTACTTAATGCTCCTCATTTTGTGCGTAAGCAAACTTCTGCCCGCCATTAATAAGAAAACGAGGACAGAGGAACTAGACAATGGAAGACAACATAAACATTTATGACATTTCGTCTTTTATGAGATATTTAAAGCGGGTTGAAAGCTATTGTAATAGTGGCTACAATGGCGTTATCATGAAACATAAGATGCCTAGCTGACGCTCCGAAAATAATGACCAGATGCATCTTGAGTTAAATAATGGAACATTAATGCATGTCTTGGATTATGAACGTGCACTGGTGCTTTTGTAAAACGTTTAGGTGACCTATTCAAGAACTGGAATGATCCAGACAATACAATATGTCGCGACATCTGCAGATGATACGTGTCGTGTGTCACGTGACTCCATGACCACACAGACGGATATATAGGCGTCAGACAAGACGAAATTAAAAAAAAAAACATCGAGATCGTCAGGCAACACGAAAAAACAGATGTGCGTGAAGAAGGAGACCATAAGATTAAAATACAAACATTTTGTTTAAAAAGCCCAAATGAAATATAAAAGTGTTATGATCCGTAACCGTATGAGATGTTTATTCCCGTGATTACTCAATCAAATTCAAAACTGGGGGGAAATGTTGTAGAAAGTTGAATAGCAAGAAGTGCATGTAAGTAATATATTTCAACTTTTGAACGCCCGACGAAAAAAATTACAAGTCCTTAGGATTTTATATTTGCACTTTTTAGAACCAAACGGCATTAAACGATATTTATCAACCCATGAATCCATTTTAAGCTCACCTGAACCGAAGGTTCAAGAGAGCTATTCTGATCGCCTTTTGTCCGTCGTCTGTCTGTCTGTTTGTCCGTCCGTCCGTCCGCGATCAGTCTGTAACTTTTCACATTTTGGACTTCTTCTCAGAACCGCCAGGCCAAATTCAACCAAACTAGGTAGAAATCATCCTTGGGTGAAGGGGATTCAAGTTTGTTCAAATGAGGACCAGACCATCATCAAAGGGGAGATAATTACGAAATGCAAAAAGAAGGGTTGTGCGTTTAAAAATCTTCTTCTCAAGAACCACTGGGCCAGAAAGCGGAGATTTACATGTATATGAAAGCTTCCTGATATAGTGGAGATTCAAGTTGTTCAACTATGACCGCCGGGGTATGACGAGGCTACAATAGGGGATCAAAGTTTACTTATTGATTATATAGGGAATAAATCTTTAAAAATCTTCTTCTCAAGAACCTCTCGGCAGTAAAGCTGAAATTTACATTATATGAAAGCTTCCTGATATAGTGGAGATTCAAGTTTGTTCAAATCATGACCCTAGGGGTACGATGAGGCCACAATAGGGATCAAAGTTTTACTATGAATTATATAGGAAAAATCTAAAAATCTTCTTCTCAAAACCACTTGGGCCGGAAAAGCTGAATTTATATGAAACGCTACCGGACGATCAGCTGGAATTCACAGTTTCGTCAAATCATGACCCCCAGAGGTAATTGGGGCCAAAATAACGGATCAATATTTTACATGCAAATATATAGGGAAACTATTTTAAAATCTTCTTCATTAAACCAGACGAGTGGATATTTACCAGAAAGTTTCCTGATATGGAGTAGATTTAAGTTTGTTTAGATAATGCCTCCCCCACTCCGAGGGTTGAGTGGGGCCACAATAAGGGATTAAAGTTGCTACTACTGCTCAGTGCTCAGGTGAGCGATGTGGCCCATGGGCCCCTTGTTTAATTTATTTTTTCGTAATCAAGTGTTCCTTAATTGAATAGTCCAAATGATATGTGGGTCGAGTATGAACTTTTAATACTTTCACATGGTTTTAGAACATATCTTATTATTTATGCACATATATTCTATTTAAATGAAACAGATCGTTCAATGATGGCCGTTTGTGCGTATGTTGATGTTATCAATAGGCCGTCGACATCAATGTTTCAACTGGTTTCTATCAATAATGTACAACTTTATAAAAAATGTAAACAAGCTAGAAATTCGAAATAACGAAAACAATTAGCTGTGAAGTATGAATAGAGAAGCTCGCTTGTCCTGGGTATTTGTTAGCTCTCTTTTTTTTTATATTCTCAGAGGATGGATTAAATTGGCTGCCTTGTAGATGATAAATAGGATGTGAAATGGATTGGGAATGAAATGAAACTGATCAGCCTGTTAACACCCTATGGCAACGTTTCACAGTATTGTCGTAAAACAGATGGTTTTTCGGTTCAACGTACGTAACAACTTATGCGTAATAGAAATAATAGCAGTACATTTCGGCGTTGGTCCATAATTTAATATAATACCCCCTTGCCATTATACAGACAAATCAGTTTGATATTTGGATATTTCAGACTATTTCGCACTTATAAACCTAACTGACACATGCACACAGACGACAGAAAGAATTAGGACGAAGAGAGAGAGAGAGAAGAGAGAGAAGAGAGAAGAGAGAGAGAGAGAGAGGGAGAGAGAGAGAGAGAGAGAGAGAGAGAGAGAGAGAGCTTATATTATT
>CAJDSM010036281.1:7113-18765 GCA_903981925.1 Ostrea lurida | reverse complement strand
CAGGGGCAGAGGCCCCCTACCGAATACGATTGTATGGCATTATTGGCATATTATTTAAATCCGTTTCCAGTGTACAAAATGCTTTTTTCGCCTGGAAACATGAAGGCGTTGGCCACTACATGTTGTGGTGTGGGTAAAAATTATTTTTATCAAATTAACGTAGTAGAGATACAGTTCATCATTCAGAGTACATTAATCTCCACTCACCACCACCCCCCCCCCCTCCCCACCTTCCCGTGAGGGACCTGAATTTCGTGTCACATATGTTGTACCTGGATGGAAAAAGATATTTAAAAGCCCATGAATGGTTGCACTCGTGTCACAAGAAGGCTGCGTTTTTATCATTCATCTTTTATGCCCGCTTTTATGTACAGAAGTTGCCTAACTCCCGTCGACAGCCTATGGGCACGTCGACAGTCGGATGTTGAATCTTAATATCGCTCTGTTTATATGACTTGATCCCCGCGGGACTGCGATTCATCATCACCTGCTTGACGCTCGTCACGTAGCCAACGTCGAATTACCCAACTCTTTTCTGCAACTTGTCCATCTTTTTGATGAAACACGAAATTAAATGAAAAGGAAACACGTATCGACAACGAATATACGCGATATGTGACGTTATTCTCACCATTGCTTCAATTAAAAAAAAATCACATATGTCTGGAGATAAGAAAAATTGGCAAACTATAATGTGGATGCTTGAGCTCGAGATAAATGAAAGCTAACGCCACGGTAGGTATTAACTCTTTCTTTAGTTTCTTTACGAGAAAATGAGATCCCTGAATGTCCAATAGCTTTGTTTGAAATGAAGATTGTATGTATGGTGATTTAAACATGTACATGAACTATAATTTTGAAGGTCATAGGAAAAAGAAGTCACAGGAAATGAAGTCACATTGAATTAAAGTCACAAGTATGATAGAAAAAAAAGTCACGGGAAAAAAATTTCCACAGGAAAAAAAGCCACCGGAAAAAAAGTAACAAATATGATAGAAAAAAGTCACAGGAAAAAAGTCAAATATGTATTATTTCAGACCTACATTTTGTAGCATCTATTCAAATATACAAATGAATGTTAATCATGATATTTATAAAAAATTGATAATCTGGAGCCATTCAGTACCCCTAATAAATCACAAGACTCCCTTAATTGAATAAATATAGTATAGCCTAACTTAACTGCTGATATTTATGTCCTGAAATGAATAATGTACGAAGCAAGCTTGAAAATTATTTTGAACAATATGGAATGGCATTAAATTTAAAATAAATTCAGTGTAAAAGTGTCAAAACTTTTTAGTTTGTGTTTCTTAATTAGAAGTATAAAACAGACGTTCAGATCGTAGTTATAGAAACAAGTGCTGTGAATATTCATATATTTTTACAGCATTCTCTGTACCATTATTTGGTTAAGAGAATAAATTGAAACTTATTGGACTTGAATATTCTTTATTTGCTCTTTTTATTTTATTTTTGTTTTATTTTATCATAAACTCATTGCATGTTCACTGTTAATTTATGGTAGAATGAAACAACTGTGGACTGTTTATGAAAATTAGTATAATTGTGATAATTGGAGCAATTCCGTACCTCTAAACTAATTAACCAAGACTCCCCTGTCAATCGCGTAGTTCTCAAAAGTAACTACCGGGTAACTACCTATTGATAGACCTTATTTTTCATTTCATGTCCACTGTAGGTGTATATAATAAAAAAAAACATCGCAGCAATATATTGCACAGTTTCTCTGTGGTGCCAAATTTAACAGGGATGAATGAACTTGTTAAGTCTTTCGATGCATTAATACAACAATGTCAAACAAGATCCTGGTTGATATGTTTGTGAAGCAGTTAATTGGTAATGATTTTGTTTACAAATTACTGATTTTGGAGAACATATATCCTCTGAATGTGTTATTAAAAAAAAACACAAAACATTTAGGCAAGATGTTTTTAAGTCTATGCTTCATGTAATATGTTTTTGACAAAAACTACTATAATGAAGCTTCCCCAGATTTCCTGTGTGTAATAATTCAAATGATTAAAGGGGTTTGAAACACATTGTTTATAAAAAGCTGGTATAAAAAAGGTGTGAAAATAATTTATGAATTTTCTAGATGAAAGAGGAAATTTTTACCACATAGCACTTTCAGCAAAAAATTTATGCAAGTTTGCATATTACAATATAATTAGTGTAGTGGGAGTGCAGATATCAACTCACTGAAAATCATTTGAATATAAGCAAGAGCTTTTCTTAACCAGATCTTTTCTCCTTATGTTCCATTATTTACAAACTTTGATTTCTGCATTACTAAGTGTACACAACTGTTTACAAACAGTTAAATGAAATCATGTAATTCCCATTTCTGTTCATAATGGAATTTTAGAGTAGTGCTTATGGATAGAAATATGTGTTAAGAAATGTTTTTAAGCTGTGTTTTAATAACTACAAGGATTCTTCTATCAATGGTTACAAGTATAGAATTCTTCATAGATTCTTCCTGTCAATTACTATTCTGAAAATCAATCTTGTGTCTTCTGATTGTTGTAGTTTTTGTAATATGAAGTTGAGACGATCAAATGTTTTTATTGGCTTGTGAAAAATATCGTAATTATATGGAGCAGTTTGGAGGTATCATATATTCGAACAACTTTCCAAAAGAATCTGGTTTAATGTTGTAATTTATTAGGTAACTTCCATTGGTCTAAAAACAACAAACTGTAACTTTCTATTTTATATACAAAACTATATAATTTTTCTTGTTTGAAAAAGGCAAATTACCAGTTGTTAGAATTACTTTTCTATTTATAAACAAATATAAAGCTGAAAGATGTATTGGATCAAACTTTTGAAATAAAAAGTTTGAAAATACTGGCATGTATGGGAAATACTTTTGACAACATCAGAAAAAAACCTCATAAAATATCATTATGTACTCGTCTTGTTATTTGATATTTTTGGGATTATATATATTATTATTTATTGGTGGTACAAATATCTATAAGTACTTCCAACAATGTATGAGGAAGTAATTGAAAAGTGGTGTGAGGGTGAAAAGAAAGAAAAAACAAAATTTTCTTTTGTCATGCATATAATCTATGATGAAAAAAATAAATAATAAAAAACAGATATATAAAAAAAATTCAAACATTAGTGCAGGACTTCAAACACTAAAATAAAAGTCTGGTTTTGAAAATGTATTATTTTTCAAGTACATGTTGAGTAGTGACTGTAATTTGGTAAAATAACATATTGAACTTTTTTCCTGTGACTTTTTTTCTGTGACCCTTTTTGTGACTTTCTTTCCCCATCACATGACTATTTTTTTGTCCTGTGACTTGTCTGCATGTTACCTTTTCCTGTGACTGTTCCTTTCCCACCGTCAACCGTATACGTATATATACTTTTAGGTTAGCAGACGTAACGGTTTTAACCCCGGCCCCCCCCCCCGGAGTGAAATGCACATCCTTGGATGGTATTATCCCGGATAAGCCGTCCTGGATGCCCTCCTCATGGCAGCTTTCAAAATTCACCACAAATGTTTGAGTTTGATGTGGTCTGGAGGAAGATGGTCAACTGTCTTAGAACCTAGTTAATATTATTAATAACTTTAACGTTCCGCAATAATGGCAACATTGACATGTTGTATATGACCATGGCGGATTATAAGAGAAGTGGTGCAATCCCAAAATACTGTGGATACCTGGTGAACAACTGATCTCTTGGTTTAGAAAAAAAAAAAATCAAAACGCATGAAGGAAGCAATAGTTGAATACAAACTTTTGACTTTTGCTTTAGTAGCTAATTTACCCCTCAAAACATGTGTAATCTCCGTAAAATATATTTCAAAATGCAATGTATTTTGACTGTGTAAAATTAAAAAGTGTTAAGGTTACAGCACCTGTAAATGGTTCCATTTTCCCTAGTCATAATTGACGATGTGATAGAATAAGAATTGGTATCTAACTCATTTACTTCAGGACGTAAACGAAATGAGATTTTTAAAATGGAATAAAAAATATTATGGAAATGTAATAAAATAGAGGGAAATCTAATACTAGTACAGGATCTAGTAGGTTTTTCAGTGTGTGTGTGGTGTGGGGGGGATATGGTTATAGGTTCTAAGGGGAGAATTGCTACCGTATTTTCCGGGGGGGGGGGCAAACACACAGGTGATTAACTTTGGGTAAATTAGCCTTCCAGAAACTTACTCACAGGTGACAATTAACTCATCGCATGTTGAGGGACACGCACCGCCGGGGGAACAGTGCACCTGTAGTGGAACTGGACAAGAAAGGGTGTTAACGATCACGACAAATAGTTAAAGACTTACTTAGTACTTAGTGTCAAATGAGTTTCAAAGTAGTGCATGAACTAATTGTTTAGAGAGAAGAGAGAGATAAATATATATATACAACATACCGTCATTTCCAATGTCTTATATGGGATTCCTTGTATTCTATATGCCGAGTTAAATTACTGCCTGCTACAGAAGCTACGACAGCTATTAAAACACATGCAACAGTAAGATTTTACTTTATATTCTGATAATAGAAGACCTGCTTAACTGCTAACTTTATACAATTCCAACGTACTTTAAAACAATTTGTTTTTGACTGTAAAAAATGACAGCTAATATCAATTAAATATATCGTGAAAACATTGAGGTATGACATACGCACTTCGAAAACCAACAACGCAGATAAACAATTAAAACACTCTTTTTGAAAAATCCAGTGCATCGCATTTTTTATTCCTTTTGTAAGTAAATGTCACACACCACGGTTACTGACATATGATATGTCTTCTTTAAAACGAATATTTAATGTATATATATATTATATATATATATAATATATATATTATATATTATTATATATATTAATAATAGTAATATAATATTATATATATTAATATATAATATATATATTAATATATATTATTATCAACACTGATGTCCAAGGTACCTGTTCTAAGTGTATTCAAATTACTCTTATTCCTCATGCATTATGAGAAAATAATTCATAGGAAACAAGATATGATTTCCCCGCCGATCACTTTCATAATAATCGAACTGCATAGTTACTTCTGCTTTTTTGCCTAGCTTTTGAAAATGACACTTGTGAGTGAAACTAATAATATTAATATATGCAGAAATCTCAAATGGTGATTTTAAAAGCTGCATAAAGTTGAAACTAACTATGGCAGACCGACTTATGAAAGTGATCGGCGGGGGAAATCACAGAACCAGCCTGGGAAAGTGCGTACGTACACCAAACATTGGATACACAGGTGTTCAATTATAAAAATTATGCCACTACTATATAAAAAAATAAGCAATTGAATCTGAAATGGACATTTTACTGCGAGTGACTGGTAAATGATAAGTCCATCATTATTGTAAGAATATTCTCGTTTCTATATTTATTTTTTCATAATTGAGAGGGGGGTGGGGGTGACATAAAAATCCACACTTCAGGGTCCCTGTGCCATGTCGAGTTTTTATATGTACAGTGTAAGGTAAGTAAGTTAATTTATTTCCATTTTGGGCCCAGAGGGCATTACAAAGATATACATAACCACAGAAGAAAGACCATCACATGATAGATAAAGTAATTAAAAAGTTATGATAAATCAAATTTCTCAATTGTGAGCAGCTATATAGTAGTTGGCAAAATTTTCAAATAACAACTGTCAGCATCGTTACTCATAGCAAAAAATTTTTCTCTATTACACAGGTTTATAAAGTTTTCAATAACAAGTATTCATGGATTTCTATGATGGTTTCTTAGATGTTTGGTATTGCTGTACACTCAGATGTAAAAATGGAATTCTCTTAACACAGTAGACTTGCAGGACACTACATTTTCTCTCATTTAAATTGTGTTTTTGGTTAGTACGCCCCAGTTTCAATAGCCCAAAGATATGGAACTGATTCTGAAAATTTGTAAAACATTTCAAGACCTTCAGGATTACGAATTTACATGAAAAATATTTTTTTCTCTACAGAATTTTGTTTTGATACAATGAATATGTTCGCAAGTTTGCCACATTGTTTGTCTTCAATGTCTGAAAGTGTACTACACCATGAATATTTAAAATCGTCCATTAAACTATAGTAACAATTGATACAATAATTTCATCATGTATAGAACATTGTATATCTAACTTATTCAAAATATTAATGAATGCTACTAGTCAACTACTTTTGTTGTTATCATACAATACATTGTTTCATATACAGCATTTCTTAATAATGAATCTACAGGGGGAATCTAAAATTCTTCGTAAATATTTTAAACAGCTTTTTATAACATCAAAATACTATGGGAATCGACCAAGTTCACCTACAATAGCTTGATTTGAGGCCTTTTTATGTACACCACAAATATATTTCAAGAATTTTTATGTGCATTTTTTCGCAGTAGTATTTATTAAAAAGTTTTTCTATACAATAATCCAGGCGTTTGACGGAACTTGTACTGTATTTATTGTTCCCACCCAAATTTCACATGCATAAAGCAGTACTGGTTTAGCTGCTATGATCATACAAAGTGTATCAGGGTGTGTATTTTTGGTTTAATATTCCGAAACCAAAAACTTGACTAGTTTAAAATAAGCCTTTAAGGCTCTTTTTGTAAAGATCAATTGACAACATGTGAAGGAGCCTGATGAGTAAACAATTCCCAGATATTTGTACGATGACACTTGTTCGATGATTTGAATTGTATAGAAAAACTTTATCTGATTTTTCACAAAATATGACAATTTTTTGTCTTTCTGGGGTTGACAGATAGGCAATATTTATGACAATAGCATTCAAGCTTTTTTATACATCGCTGAAGCCCTCCTTCAGTTTCGAAAATAAACACTATTTCAGCATACAATAAACAATTTAAGGATGGTTCACCTAATTTGTGGATTATCATTATCGTCAAATATAGATGGTAGATCATTGATTAATATTTTAAAATGGTCTGACTTAGGTTTATCTCCCGCGTCTAAACCACCTTTAGGTTCAAATGAAACTCGTAAGTTTATTTTGGAGCTTTACAGATATTATGTTTGCCATGTACATACTCTTGGATGACTTTATAAAAAGGTCCCTTTATGTCAAGTTGGTGCAACCTGTGTAGAAGAGCTGAATGTGAAACAGTATCAAAGGCCTTGGAAAAATTAATAAAGCAAACATACAATTTGGACTTAAATATTTGTATATTTTTGAATAAGGGTTCTAAGTATAAACATGTGGTCACTGGTTCTGGCGTTTGGTTGAAAACCAATCTGAACTTTATTAATAATATTGTTAGAGTCCAAGTAGTTTTGTAACCTTGTATTCAGTATGCTATCAAATACTTTGGATAAGCAAGAAGTTATTGTTATTCCTCTATACTAGTAGTTTGATGGGTCATATGGGCTATCGTTTTTATGAATAGGTTTAATAAAGCCTATTTTCCATTCCTTTGGGTATTTGCCAGAAGACAAGACAAGATTAAATAATTTTAGCATATGTGGTAAAATATATGACTTGGCTTTCAACATCTCATTTTTAATGCCATCCTAATCCAGCTGATTTTTATTCTTTAGATGTTTTATTGCATCAATGATTTTCTTTTTTTTAGTTGTACTAAATCTAACGAGGTAAATGTTTTGATTTTCTTCTTGGCAAGTAATTTCAAAATATTTATTCTGGGTATCAAATTTACTAGCAATACAGAACAATGTTGTAAAATGATTTACTAGTATCTTAATCGACTAATCTTGCGATTGTTGACTTTCAAACTGAGTTTCCAGTTATGATATCCAATATCCTAGTTGATCCAATGTTATTGAAGGGAATTATATATGTCCTAGTGACAATAATATTCTAGCTCATTTTATTATGATAAATAATCTACTTTAAATCATCAAGATTGTTAACCTCAGCTAGTAAAATTCACAAGGTGCCGAACGTCTTGGTGCCGAAAGTCCTGCATCCCGTGCGTTTACGAAAATCGGCGCATAATATTTTTAATACTTTGTGATTTCGATTACTTTATATCCTATACCCAAATGACACGTTGGACTCGAAACAAACTATCATATATAATTTTCTTTATTATTATAAGTATTTCGTCATCAAACATTGCATTTTTTTGTCGCAATTACGTGATCACGTGATGTGTGGCCAATCAGTTTTCAAGACTGATACTAACGGGGAATCATTTGTGTTCTACGGTTATCACAAATGTTGTCTAGTACATGGCTTACTTGCTAAAAATTACTGGTAGACTTCTTGATAAGTTTACTTATCTTTATGAAAGTGTATTGGATGAAATATACAGAGGATCATTAGTTTTGGTCTTATTTTTATCCTATAAATGTCATGTACACACAATGACCATCAAAATCTTCGATTTCGTACAGAGTATATAAGCTTTTCATTTGACCGAGATGGTCGTTCATGAATGAGATGATGTTTATGATGCCGTACTAATATCATGTGGATAGAAATGGCCTGAAGAACCATCGATTGCAACAGGTTCAGCAGTACACAATCTATTTGCAGTTCAGGGTACTTAATGTAAATTTTTTGCAGATGGGTCACGGAAGCATATAAATTATCTACAAAGGAAATAACAACAACATTTCCATGTCCGCCATTGTAACGACAGCGACGAGAACGAATTGCAATGGATTGCGTGCGTTATTTGCTGTTATATTTTGCGCTAAAAATGTCATATACCAGTTGTTATCACATTAGTTTTAATTGTTTATTTTGGTACGAAATGCGGAAAGAGAAAGAAATTTTTTTTGCATCGCGTCTGTGACCAGTAGTCCTATGTTGCAGTAATACAATGCTTTGTGTGTTTATGTAAATACTGAAATGGCAATGGAAATTGTATATTTCTGATTTGTTATTTATTGCAAGTGCTTACTTTATCCTCTCGTTCTGGAAAGTCATAGTAGTCATTTTTAGGACGCTTCATGGAAAAGCGCCATTATGTATATTTCCGGAAGCACGTGAACAAAATGGCTTCGGTGAGTCAGGTCACTGAATATAATTCCAAGACACGTGTTCCTGTTAGGTTGTGAAGTCCAGCGATTTAAGAAGTATTAACGTATTGAAAGTAGTAATAGTTTCTGAATTTCAATATTCCTATTGTGAAAAAATGCGTTTCATTGAAACTATAATTTTCGTTTGTGTGCCTCTGTGAGTTGTTTACAGTTTAGACCCATTTACAATGTCAGTAGTGGAAAGCAAAGCTTGATGGTGACTTACTGGCACATTTAAGTCTTTAATCCTTGAATATGTAGGAAGTCGCAACTGCTAGTTGTTGTTTTTGTTGGAAAAGCCTTCAGACTAAATGATGCTGTTAACTCCTGCATTGTGTAATATTAACCTAGAATGATTTTTGCTTAGTCATTCAGTATCAGAACTTGATCAGTTTAATCAAACAATATATTTGATCTAACGGGATTGCTAATTCATAAAATTATTTTGGAGTTCTTGACACTTGTAGACATTTCCTTGCACGATTATCAAGTAAATATCCCATTACCCCGAGAAAGACACTGGGGAGTTTATATTTATATTTTGCATGAAAGAAAGAATGTGGTAAAAAATTTGTTAGTGCATCGCGTCTGTGACCTAAGTAGTCCTATTTGCGTAATACAACTGCTTTGTGGTTTTATAATAAAATGTGGTATGTCCAATACTTCTGCAAAATTGTATTGGTTTTGTGTCCTGGAATTTCTAGATTGTGTTATCAATTTTATAAATAATCCCTGCCATGTGCAGTGTTTGTTATTCAACATGCACAGGATTTGCATTTTTCAATAGAAATGGCAAAACACATGCATATGGTACTTTTGTTGGTATAAAGATGTTTTAGCAAGGAGGTCCACAGGGGAAGCATTTTCAACTGATAGAAAATAGAAATACTATGTTGTTGTTTATTTGTTTATTCATAAACAATCTTTATGAAACTCTGGTTTTAAGTCGGGTCAGTGAATTCAGAATCATCATAAAGAGACGTCCAACTGACTTGTTGACTTTGCAAGTCCATTAAATAAAATGTTTGACGCGACAGAAAAGTAGACATTGCATATTTGAGTTCTGTATGACTTGGATCATTTTAGAATTGATCCTGTAGAGAAGGCAAAAATAATAAATAGTATAAACATTTTGTCCGGAAGTAAAAACCATACAGGGATCGACATTAACGGTTGTCCATTGCCCGGGACAAGTGAAAGCCCAATTCGGACAATAAAACTCGATAACACATTGTCAATCGGGCAAGTGATTATTTCAGGAGGAATTACTACTATTTAATTGTTCGATGAATTTTGATATACGAAAATTAAGTCTTGACTGTTGACTGCGTAGTTTTGTTTATCAAAGTTCTAGAAGGCATACATACTTTATTCTATTCAATATTATTTGACGTACGACTTATTAGTGTTGAGTAAAAATGGCGGCCTTCACATGAGGAAAACATTTTGAAAGAAGCACGATAGAAACAACAAGAAATAGAGAATATAAGATTATCCAATAAAATTAACGAGCTTCAGGTGCAGACAATACAAATTTAGGGCTAATTTGCTTTTACCTTAGGCCAGGCTGTGCTTTGTAACGTACATGTACATTTTGTGAAATTCAGCGTAAGGCTTTATTTGCTATCGCTGCCGGCATTTGTATTTCCTTACCGGTAAAAACTTACCAAATTGAAACAATCTAGGAACATTTTTTATGAGGAATGAATAAAACCCAATTTGTTCACACTTTAGATGCATTTTTTATTCTTTTATACGTTAAAATTTTGGACAAGTAAGTTTTTCATTCGGAACAAGTGAAAGTTTGAGTATACTTTGCCCGATGGACAAGTGGAATAAAATTTAATGTCTATCCCTGCATTATTGGCTGTTGCAGACGTTCAGATTGTGTGTGAGCATTATTTACAATTCACACTTATTTTTACCTCGAGCTTTTATAATTAATCGGGTGAATATGAAGACTAGAAGGATAAATATCGGAGGATTATGAATTATTTTTTATAATATATTTGCTCTTTATGACATCACAGTGCATTGACGTGTTTTTCTTCTTTGTTGCTGCGGCAAAATTTGTCTGTCCTATGGAAAATCCTTCATTATCTTGCAAGTTATATTATCACATAAGGTAATGCAATTTTCCTGGATTAAATTAAGAACGATACATTTTGACTTAGTTTATGATGGGCATCGGACCAAAAAACCCAATCGATTATCGACAGTAATCAGAACATGTAATCGTTATAAGGAATTGGCATTTTAGTATAAGTGTTTCCCCCTCAAATGAGAATGTAACAGAACCCATTAAATTATGGAAACATTTGATTGTTTTTGAAGTTTCATTTGTCTACGGAAATAATCAAATTACATATCAAAGTAATGGATTTATCTATAAATGTATCAAGACATCAGAGAATTGGCTCTCTTTTTGACTGTTGATTGTCGTTGTTACTGTCCTTCATTATCTCCCGTCCATTCTGTTTGCTTTTTTTTGTCGGGTTTGAATACAGAAAAAAAAATTTAAACAGAATTGAAGTGATTTCCGGAATTTGTTTGTCTACCGTGTCCGGCGACTTAATATTTTTGTAATCGATATGTAGCTGTAGTAATCTGAAC
>CAJDSM010036274.1:0-10107 GCA_903981925.1 Ostrea lurida | reverse complement strand
GGGAAGTGAACTGCATGTTCCTTTTTTGTGCAATGCTGGGATCGAGTGTTATCTCACTTTATTAGACACAGAACAGTGCCTTCTTGGCTGTCTTTGCCACTGGATCTGCCCGCTGCCTTTGCCACTGGATCCGCCCGTCGATTGGTTGTGCTTGAACACATTTGATAAAAATACAGCGTAGAAAGAAATGGACTTTAGTCCCCGAGGGTCTCTACAGTCCAGTTGCTATGTACTTATGTTACTAGCCTGAAATACGGATATATATTTAATTGCAAGATAAAATTAGAAATTCATATCAAAATTAAGGATTATCTCCCTCAGGCATAGGCTCTGATCCTTCGAGTATTTTGGCTCCAGTCTTTGACACTACAGTTTTCATTTTTTATAAGGTTTACTTTCATGTTTCGAATTTCCAACATTTTGGTTTGAGCATCACTGAAGAGACATAATTTGTCCGAATGCGCATCTGGTGATCAAAATTGGTACCGTATATTATTTATATCTAAAAAAAACTTTCGTATTTTGAACGTCACACATAACTAAATATTACCGAACATATTTCCCAAACATAACAATATGCAAGATGACAATAATGTATCAGTCGTAGTGAATTAGTCATTTCTCAAAGATGCAGGACATGCCTGCAAATGCTATCAGCAAACTACTGTAGACTCACAATGAAATGTTTTCCACAATTTCATCTGAATTCATCATTTTCTTTTTATTAGCCACCCAACGACATTTGCTACGGACAAAAAAAAAATCTACATAAAATAAAAAATTAATTAATGCCTTTAAAAGTACACTGTAAATTGAATACTTTGTACCGTATGGAATGTTAGTTGTTCCTATGGTATCTAATTATGTCGAAAATAGTGGTGACAATTTATATAGAGTCATGTAAGAAGAGTTGATATATTTCAGCATTTGATCATCAAAGAAATTATCTAAGGCCCATATTATACATGAACTTTACATTGTTATTCATTATAACTAAACTAAGCCAAACTCACATTTAATTAAAAGACAACCTATGCATCCATATGTTTTGTATCAAGTGTGTATCAATCAAGTTAATAAATTCTGTTATTTTATCACATTTAATTATAATAAAGACAAATGCATTAGTGTGTAGCAATACATCCATTAGGCATACCCACGATCCTTGATTTTGTCAGGATTTTGTAAATCGTGGTTTTCAGCTTTGTGTTGGGTGTACATTAATATATTTTATTCATAGTTCATTCTGTCAGACCCTATTGATAATCGTTATCTTTAAGATCTACATTCAAAATATAGAGAGAAAAAACAAGTTATATTAATACATGTATATGACTATACTACTTCCTAGCTATTTGATTGGATGAGATCCAACAAAGTAGATGTGAATAATTCCTTAAATTCACCTCTACGTGACATCCAGGTGAATATTAGGATTTATTGACTTCTACTATATTGGATCTCATCCAACTTGCCGCGATCGATCGATCGATTCACCTCCAATACAATTAAAATTAAGAACAATCATGAAGGTTTTTAAAAATAACAACATTTAATCATATAATAAAACAATTATTGCTGCTTTATCGGTCAGTACGATGGTTTAGATCTCTGATAAGTACAATATTCATCGAGTCGGCTCGGTGATTGTTGTACTTCTCAGGTGTCTAAATCATCGTATTGACCTCAAAAACAGCAATAATTGTATAATGTATGTTGCACTTTGCCACTAGCGTGATAATTATGGTTGAACTGAAAAGTTGATACTTTCAATAGAAATTATAAATTAATAGGTAATTGTTTGCAATGATATTGATCAAACTATTCTTGATATAGAATCGTAAAAAATTATTATACACGAAATATGATTATGATTTAGCAATTAATTAGAGATATACATGACGTTCTCATTAGATACGAGTCAAGGATCCTATCCCTTGTTGTCTGAAGCCGGCATGGGATTGATTAATCTTTTTTAAATATATTTTAATGCTGCTAATTTTAATTTCTGGAATTTTGTAGGACAGAATATCACCTTTTTTGCCCCCTCAGACTCTGCATTTAACGAATCAGGGAAGGATATCAGAGACATCATCTCGAATACCACTTTGATAGAAGGTAATTCTTTCCAGCAATTTCCATCATATTCTACATACCCAGTAAACGTTGTCTTTGAGAAGTAAACTATAGAACATAATAAAAATGTGGGTGCTTTAGAAGTGAAGCGATTGATAAAGGTAACGTACATGGAGCTTTTGATATAACTACATGTATATTTGACCTTTATGTACATGGATTTTATAGCATTGTATTCTTATTGGAGACCAAGCTACACTTTTAAGTTGTGTAGTGCTTTCCACGTTGGAGTACATGTTTTTAATTTCGTTTGTTCTCACTCTATAAGAAATCATCAGAAACTACACAGTGAGCAACACCTTTTACACAAACGGCCTGCAAATTCTAGATGGAGGATTTGTTACAAACAACGCTGGATCCAAAATCGGTATCAATGTTGACGAAGGTAACAATGTTTTGTATTACCTTT
Organism: Ostrea lurida; assembly: GCA_903981925.1. Classification (NCBI taxonomy): domain Eukaryota; kingdom Metazoa; phylum Mollusca; class Bivalvia; order Ostreida; family Ostreidae; genus Ostrea; species Ostrea lurida. The sequence goes on along the minus strand of CAJDSM010036274.1, from coordinate 7,562 downwards.
ATATTGGCATTCAAGTTCACGGCGGGTGTGACCGGTCAGTAGAGGTAGAGGATGCTTAATCTCCATGAGCACCTGATCCTGCTTCACTTTTTGTCGAAGGTCCGTGTTGCCCACACTCGATTTGTATATATGTTTTATGTGACCTATATTAAGTTAACACCGATTGTTTAACTTCGCCATTTTTTTACATTCACTGAATCGAAGTATTGTGTTCCGTTACGTACTGAACTACGTTTTCTATTTTCTGATTGAAGGAAGGATCTGGATATTTTAGATTCTTACATTCAGCATAAATATTTTGAATATTGACATTAATTCCATCATACATGAATAACGTTCATTCCAATAGTTTTGATCGGTGTTTTCGTGTCTCCGTAATCATTTACCATAATATGGAGTGTCGTCAATATAAAGGTTGCATTGGTTGTTTCTGGTTAAGGAACGAATGGCCCACAATATGATTATTTTCATAATATAAATCTAATTCTATTACGTTTTAAAAAAATAAAAAAGATATAATAAAAACAATAATTTAAAAAGTGTCTCTTTTTGTTGATTTATCGGGTTTGGTGACGGCCGTAATCAATGCAATCTCTCACCAGAGGGCGTATACGATGCGCTAACAACACTCTGTCATGCTCTAAATGCCAAGATTCTTGGCCAAAATTTTTCTTTTGTCTAATGCATCATTATAACAAATGATTAAACCGGTTTTTTTATCTTACGATATGATTTAAGTATGGGTAATTAAATCGATGTTTGTTAACCATATTTTACAAGGATTATCTTCTCGCAGAATACTTCACGTGTGTCCGGTTTCTGGACAAGTTTTTGATAAATGAAGCGAGGCGGAACGATATTTGGGAGATTGCAATCAATGCAGAAAAAATATTCGAGCCGCTTGCTTAGGCAAGTTATGAATTTATTTCCTGTAAGCTAGTACTCCATCACCCATTAAACAATAGGAGGAATTCATTTATTGTTTAAATATTTCATTTTGCCACCACATGGAAACAACACTATATTGTAATCAAATCAATGGATTTTAGACTTTGTATATGGATAATTAACAACCCAATCAAAACACGATTCAGCCAAACATAGATATCAGAACCTCATGGCAATGATAATGAAAATATAATTGCAGCACGAGAGTGGACAAACAAAGAAATGTGGATTTTGTTCCATTACCTTCAAGATGTCTGAGACGAATGTCTAACACTTCGGGCATACGTAAGTTTGATATGATAACAATAGGACACATCCAATTGATGAGACCTGGGTCGGGGGTCAGGCATGAAGCGGAATTTGTTATTTTATAAATGATTTTGCATTGTAGAATAATTGCTTTAGAATTCTAGATAAGGCATGGTATTAATTCAAAACTGCCTGTTAATCCCAAGCCGTTCTACTGTATGACATGTGCACCTGTATATCAGGCTATAATAAATGAAGAAAACTTAAATGTGGGTTGTTTAAAGAAGGAATGTCTGTCTAAACTCTTTTTTTTAGTTTCGTTTTTGTATAAGTGGGTTTTGGAATTTCCATGAAATGCTTTTAATGATTGTGATTTTTAAATGTAACACTAAATGGGGGCGTTCTTCGGAGGAAAGTGCAAAATCGAGACACTGTGTCACAGAAGGTGTGGCACGATTAAAGATCGTATAAAGCGCGAGCATAATCGCCTCAATTTTGTAGTCCTCCGCCGGCAAATGGTAGACGTTTTATATGAGTGTAAGAATTCTCTCAACGCGGGACGTAAGACAATAATACAATTAAATAAATCCACGCATGTGTTAATGCTAGATACGCTAAGTATTAAGGAAGATGGTCTTTAATATTTAAGGAGAACAGCAGCTTATAATTGATGAAAAGTATATCGCATTGTTCACTTCGATAACCATTCATGAGGAAAATGGTAGTAGTAAAGACATTGGAGGGAAAACTTTTAGAATATAAATATAGAGAGGTAATCAGCACGTTAGGCATGTCAATAAATATATACAGTCAAACGTCGTTATTCGAACTTGGTGGGACTTGAGAAAATATTCGAAGAATCCAATGGGTAAAATACTGTGACAATTAAAGGTCGGGATCGGAGAATCGGGTTGTATGTATATTTCGAGTAGATGCTAAACATAAAAGCTTTATTCAACCGGACTTTAATCGTAGGGCATGTAGATAACATCCGAGGGTAGTTCGGGTGTTGAGCTATATAAATAGGAGCGATCTGCTGAGAATTGTCACTTAGGCTGTGGAGTCGACGAGAGAAGAACGGTGATAAAGGTATTATTATAATAGTTGGCGTGTTTATATATTCAGTATACGGTGGCTAGTGTACTGGAACTGGACAATAGTCAATAGGAATATTTCCAGGTTTTAAAGTGTCAAGATCGTCCGGTTATAATAGGAAAGTTAGACAATGGCACCTGTCGGTATAGGACAGAAACTAGCTAGGGCACAGACAAGCATAGGTCAGCTTACGCACATATTAGGTCTCCATGCCAATTTGGATTTTAGGATAGGTTAATCTGTATAATACTTAGTCTGTTAGTATGACTCGTTATTTTTAATAGTTGTTCATACTTTTGCATTCATCATTAATATAAAGCATCCCAGACTGGTCCGATAACGACCCTAAACAAGTTACAATCTTTAAAAAATTAGTGCTTGGTAATTTCAAATCCTTCGACATATAATGGTATTTCGAGATATTCAGTGTTTGAGATACCAAGTTCAATGTCATATCGCAATGCATCAAACCATAATACATATGATAAAAAAATCGTACATATATTTTCGTACAGTTTACAAAGGCCGTAACAGGGGATCACACTGGTGCATGTGCACCTCCACCATTTTAAAAGTGAAAATGCTAACACCTTTCATGACAAGTGTGGCAAGGCCCCTCCGGGCATCCGCATATAAATGAGATCAAGTTCAGATCACTTTCAGTTCCGGGGACTTTTCCCCTTGGACCCCCCAGCCATGGTCAGTTCTTGGAGCTAAGTGCCCCAGACCAATGAAATGCTAAAGTTTCTCAGATTCCGAGGATAAACCCTGTACCCCTACCAGGGCAACCAATAGGAACAACTTGGGTCGTACTAGCGGGCTCGCGACCGCCTAGCTTAGTCTTGTGCCCACCCCCACACCCCTGGACAAATGGAATTTCCTGGTTACGGCCCGGTTTTATCCAGGATTTCAAATTACTACAATGAGCAAACATAATTATGCTACATGTGTATGGATAGACAGAGCACAGTCTAAAGGTAAAAATTATTGACAATGACATTACTTATCACAGTCAGAATACATCCTACACAAAAAAGTAGGAAATACGAACAAACTACGTACGCATTCAATTATAGAGTCAGAACCCGATAAGCAATGTAATGTGCATGATCATTAATCTTTATATGACATTTCTGTTTCTGTCTAGAGAATTATTCTTCTTAGGTGAACGTCTTCCAGTCACGTTTTAGGATTTGGCACAAACTTTCCTGCATTCTCTAAGCAAACAATATACTTTAAAATGATGAAATTTGATATGACCGTGTTTTGGACATACTTCTTGGAAGACAAAGAGCTTTTGGCTCAGGTGAGGTCAATCTTTTTCGTCCGGAATTTAAAAGAATTTCCCTAATATTTCCAAACAAATTTGTGTCTTTGCATTCTGATATAAATGAAAGGATATACGTAAGTCCTAAATAGAATACATAAACAAGAGTTGGCATACAAGGACCTCCTCGAGGCGTGCCAGAGGTGGGATATTTAGGCAAATTAGAAATATATCACTTTCGACACTATTATTACAATTCTCAGGTAGAACAACAAGGACAACAACCAGTGTGTTATCAGGTAAACGGGAGCAATTCGTAGTCAGGCAGTGTATGGAAAACGCTTAACATTGCTGTGAAACACACTCAACGGGCATCTTGACTGAATGGTAGATGATTATGCATTTAGAATTTGTGGTTTTAAAAATGAAGTCCGGTTTCTACATTTGGAATTGCATGGAGGACAATACTATGGTTTGACTTCGACGATGGACCCAATATTGATGACTCATATTGGATAAAAAGTATTACGGAGTTTATTAAAATCCGTATTCACCATATTAACGGGGAAAAGCGTACTATTTATCCCTCTGTTTTTAAAAGACAGATGTGGTAAAATGAGTTACATAGACTACATGAAAATTTTGTATGGGTTCAGTCTGATAAAGCTAGTAACAACAATTGTCTTTGTTTGTAAATTACTATTATACATTGTTTTTAAATGAACTAGGGTTTACTGTCACATCTGGGAATCCACTTACATCTCTAAGCATTTCAAACAAAAGATGAAATTCTTCAAACAATCACCTTCTGTTTTAAACACTTTCAATAAATTCGAAGAATCAGGATCAATTTGAATTACCATACCTTTATTGGGATTCGAAAATTGCATAAAACGCCTTACAAACAAGAAACATCGCTGGCTCATGTTAAAGTGTTCTACAAGCCTCTTTCTCTAACTTTTGTACTAAACTACTAACAGGCTATCAAAGACTCTTTCAGAGATACTGTTCCAGCTACATATTCAGAAGTTGGTGTCAATCAGATGTGGATTCTTAAATAACTCTAAAAGACTTTTGGATAACCTAAAATACAGAATTTTCAAAAATTGACTGCATCAAAATACGTATGATTTTCCACACTTACACAACGATTCCTCACGCATAATTAAATTAGGTTTTTTCAGATTATAGAATAATTTGCTTTTTAAACAAAAACGGCACCCGAAAATACAAATTTCTAGTCGTTGGGAAACAAGAACACATATTTTGTTAGAAAACACTCTGAATTGCCACACAGTACTCTGAAGTAGATAATTACGAGCATGCTTGGGTTTCTTATTATGATAAATTTATGTAGTCTTTGGAGAAACAGGTCTTCCAACAGTCGTTGGTATTCCTATGGGCACTAATTGTGGCCCCCTTATGGCAGACTTATTTTTGTATTCATATAAGCAGAATTTGTACAGAAACTGTTTACGGGATAAAAACAAAAAACTTGCCGTGTCTTACAACCTTAAATATAGGTATATAGATGATGTGCCTATCAGTTAACAAATCATCATTTTCACAATTATGTTCATTTGATATATCCCGGCAGAAGCTCGACATATAAAGGACTCAAGAATCTGACATAATCTGCTTCTATTTGATATTTTAACTTAACATTGATCCTACTGGCAAGACTGAACAACTACATTATATGATAAGCGTGATTGACTTTGGACTTTGCAACTCGTCAACTTTTTTTCTCTGTAGTACATATACCACTACACCCTCTTATGTGATGTGTATATCTCCCAGTTGATTCGATAGCGCAGAGCATGCGATGCGTATGCGGTACTTTTTAAAGCGGGCCAATCTACTAACAAAAAAAGTTGATGTTGCAGGGTTATAACGAATCCTGCGTTTAAAAGTCATCATTTTCGCAAATTCTACGGTCGCATAATGAAACTTGTTTTTGCGATTACAAATTATCACTAAGTATATGTTGACTGATTTTGTTTTCAAACCCTTTGTTAGACTGTCATTTTCCTACTTAGATTTGACTACGGGTAATCCGTTTACTTTATTTCGACTAAGGGCTTCACGGCGGGTGTTGACGGTCAGCAGAGATGCTTACTCTCAATGGCACCTGATCCTACCTTGCTTTTGTCGGAGGTCGTGTTGCCCTACACTCGATTTTGTATATTGTTTGTTTGGATTAATGATTACGTTTTGACAAATGTTTAAGCTTTCGCCTTTTTGTATTGATATCAATATGGGTTGTCTTCTCTCTGAGGAAAGCATGTAAGTAATGGATATAATTTGGCGAAGTTAACGTAATCATAATCCCAAAAACAAATATAAAAAGCCGAATGTAGAGAACAGCGGACTTCAACAAAAGGAAGGGCAGGATCAGGTGTCTTGGATGAGCAAGCATCCTCCTAACATATCGTTCAATATGCGTTCAAGTCTAGTCTGAGTGTACTCTGCAAGATGCTTACAAAATGGAGCAAGTGCAATTAACAGCATTGAAGATCTTACCGTCTTCCAAATGATAGCTTCCAAGATATTCTTATACAGTACTTCGAAACAGGGTATGAACCACCTGAGAATAGACTTGATAGGACCTATCTTGTAACCAAGTTGTAGATCACAACAATTTAATTCCAAATTTTATCTAAAAATATAGCTACAAAGTATCATAAAGATGTGTTTTGTGAAAACTGATGCCCGGATTCACATGTCATGGATGGAATATTTCCAACAGGATTAACGCATCGTGGAACGATTTGAATTCTATCAACTTGCTAATTCAAAGTTATGAAAATGTTAAAATTTTTGAAAAGTACGTCAAACTTTAAGTCAAGAATCAAAAATGTTGGTAACGCAGTAGAAGGGCCTTTGTCAATACAGAATACATATGATGTGTAATACGAAAGTCATTAATTCAAACTACATTCAGAAATGTTTTGGTCAATTAAAGTTTTGAAAAGTAGATCAAAGTCAGAAGGTCAAAATTTTTGTTACCAGTATAGAAAGGGCTTGACATAAGGAATAACACTGGTGACATATAAAGGTCATCATTGTCATTCAAAAGTTACTGCCAATGTTAAGTTTTTTCAAAAAGTAGTGCTAATTTAAGTCAAGAGATCAGAAAATGTTGGTACCAGTAGAACGGGCTTTTTAGCCAATAAAGAATACACGTGTGATACGAAAGTCCTATCACCTACTATCAATGTTTTGGTCAATGTAAATTTTTGAAAAGTAGGTCAATACTCAAGGTCATGGAGGTAAAAATTTCATACAGTAGAAAGGGTTTGTCTATAAGGAACCACATGTGAAATATGAAAGTCATTATTTGACATTCAAGAAGTTATGGCCAATGTTAAAGATTTTGTGGAAGACAGGCAGTACAGACAAATACCAATAACTATTGCCGAATGATAAGATTCCTGGGCATAAACATACTACTTGTAATTATGATACACGCACTTTGGAAATTACAAACTAACACCTCCATTTGCAGATTAAACATATTTTAGAAAATCATTCATACAATGCTGTTCGCAGATGGAACTTATTAAGTTATGTAGTTTAGGGAAAAACATAATTAAGCAGTTTCAAAAACTATATTTCAACCATAAAGAAAGCATCCATTACTTTTCTGTAAGGAGACGACTTTCTAATATAATCATACGAAATTAAGGCATGGCTGTATTTTTGAATTATGAATATATTATAATACAATAAATGATATTATAATTGTCCAAATTGCTGGAATGTGGTCCTTCAGGAAGAACACTTAGCATATGTTTTATATAGAATGCAAGACTTTCCATTAATGGCACAATTTGATATCGTAAGAAATCTTTATTTCTTAACAATGTTGATTATTTATTATGTGGGGTGATGAATCTCCTGCTGAAGACTTTATACTATTGTTCGAATACATACGCTGATATTGGTTGTTTTAATTTTTTTTATCTTAATGTTTTTTTCTTATTTTTTACTCAAAGTGCTT
>CAJDSM010036273.1:0-14577 GCA_903981925.1 Ostrea lurida | reverse complement strand
TGACTGTGATAGTAATGTCGATTTGTCAATAGTTTTTACCTTTGTAGACTGTGCTCTGTCTATTCATAGCATAATATTTGCTCATTGTAGTAAATTGAAACTGGATAAACCAGGGCCGTAACCAGGAAATTCCATGTCAGGGGTGTGGGGGGGGGCACAAGACTAAGGCTAGGGGTCTGCGAGCCGCTAGTCACGACCCAAGTTGGTCCTGTGGTTGCCCTGGTAGGGGGTACAGGGGTTTGTCCTCGGAATCTGAGAAACTTTAGCATTTTCATTGGGTCTGGGGGCCACTTTAGGCTCCAAGACGGACCATGGCTGGGGGGTCAAGGGGAAAAGTCCCCGGAAGCTGAGAGTGACTGACTGAAACTTCATTTATAGTGCGGACTGCCCGGAGGGGGCCTTGCCACACTTGCTGAAAGGTGTTAGCATTTTCATTTTAAAATGGTGGAGGGGTGCACATGCACCCAGTGGATCCCCTGGTTACGGCTTTGTATAACTGTAGAAAATATATGCATACGATTTTTTATCATATGTATTATTGTTTTGCATTGCTATATACAGTTGAACTTTGGTATCTCAAACACTGATATCTCGAATACCATTGATATGTCGAAGTGATTTGAAAGTACCAAGCACTAATTTTTTAAGTATTGTAACGTGTTTAGGTTCGTTGATTCGGACCAGTCTGGGGCATGTATGATTATTAATGAATGAATGCAAAAGTATGAACAACTATTAAAAATAACGAGTCAATATATACAGATATATTATACAGGATTACCTATCCTAAAATCAAATGGCATGGAGACTAAGGTATGGGTGCGTAAGGCTGGGACCTATGCTTGTCTGTGCCCTAATGCTATTTCTGTCCTATACCGGACAGGTGCTTGTCTTAACTTTCTATATAACCGACCGATCTTGGACACTTTAACCTGGAAATACTTTATTACTATTGTCCAGTCCAGTACACTAGCCACCGTAATCGAATATATAATCACCGCCGTATATATATATGTACCTTTATCACCGTCTTTCTCTCGTCGATCTCCACAGCTGAAGTGACAATTCTCAGCAGATCGCCCTATTATATACTCAACACCCGAACTACCCTCGGATGTTATCCTAATGCCCTACGATAAAGTCCGGTTGACATAAAGCTTTATTTAGCATCTATCTGATAATGATACATACCGAACCCGATCTCCGATCGACCTTTAATTGTCACAGTATTTTACCCTTGATATCTCGAATATTTTTCTCAGTCCCACCAAGTTCGAGATAACGAGGTTTGACTGTATATATTTATGGACATGCCTAACGTGCTGATTACCTCTCTATATTTATATTCTAAAAGTTTTCGCCTCCAATGTCTTTACTTACTACCATTTCCTCATGAATGTTATGCAGATGTGAACAATGCGTATATGACTTTTCATCAATATAGTGCTGTCTTCCTTAAAATATTTAAAGACCATCTTCCTTAATACTTAGCGTATCTAGCATTAACACAATGCTTGGATTTATTAATTGTATATTGTCTTACGTCCCGCTTTGAAGAGAATTTTCACTCATATAGAGACGTCACCATTTGCCGGCGAAGGACTACAAAATTTAGGCGTATGCTCGGCGCTTATACGATCTTTATCGTGCCACACCAGCTGTGACACAGGGTCTCGATTTTGGCACTTTCCCCCGAAGGAACGCCCCATTTAGTGTTCATTTAAAAGTCACAATCATTAAGCATTTCATGGAAATTCAAAACCCACTTTATACAAAAACGAAACTAAAAAAAGAGTTTAGACAAGGACATTCCTTTCTTTAACAACCCCCACATTAAGGTTTTCTTCATTATTATAGCTGTATACAGGTGCACATGGTCATACAGTAGAACGGTTGGGGATTACACAGGGCAGTTTGAATTAATACCATGCCTTATTAGAATTCTAAGCAATATTCTACAATGCAAATCATTGATAGAAAAGAACAATTCCGCTTCATGGCCTGGACCCCCGACCCAGGTCTCATCAATTGGATGTGTCCGTGCTTATCATATCAAACTTACGATGCCCGGAAGTGTAGACATTCGTCTCAGACATCTTGAAGGTAATGGATACAAAATCCACATGTTCTTGTTTGGTCCACTCTCGTGCTGCATATTATATTTCATTATCATTGCCATGAGGGTTCTGATATCTATGTTGGCTGATCGTGTTTTGATTGGGGTTGTTAATTATCCATATACAAAGTCAAATCCATATTGATTACAATATAGGTTGTTTCCATGTGGTTGCAAAATGAAATATTTAAACAATAAAATGATATTCCTCCTTATGTTAATGGGTGATGGAGGTAGCTAGCATTACAGGGAAAAAATCATAACTTGCGTAAGCCGGCTCTGAATTATTTCTTCTGCATTGATTGCAATCTCCCCCAAGAGTTATCGTTCCCGCTACGCTTCATTTATCTAAAACGTAGTCCAGAAACCGGACACACGTGCAATATTCTGCGGAGAAATAATCCGTTGTAAAATATGGTTAAGCAAACACATTCGATTTAATTACCCATACTTAAATCATACTGTAAGATTAAAAAAACCCTGGTTTAATTCATTTGTTTATGATGCATTAGACAAAAGAAAAATGTTGCAAGAATCTTGGCATTTAGAGGAGGACAGAGGTGTTGTAGCGCATCGTAATACGCCCTCTGGTGAGAGATTGCATTGATTACGGCCTTCACCACCCGATAAATCAACAAAAAAGAGACACTTTTAAATTATTGTTTTTATTTATATCTTTTTATTTTTTTAAAACGTAATAGAATTAGATTTATATACTGAAATATCATATTGTTGGCCATTCCGTTCCTTTAACCAGAACAACCAATGCAACCTTTGATATTGACGACACTCCATATTTGGTAATGATTACGAGGACACGAAACACCGGATCAAACTAGTTTGGGATGAACGTGTATTCATTGTATGATGGAAGAAATGTCAATATTTCAAAAGTGATTTAGTGAATGTAAAGAATCATAAAGATATTCAGATCCTTCCTCAATCAGAACATAGACGTAGTTCAGTACGTAATGGAACAGCAATACTCGATTCAGTGAATGTAAAATGGCGAAGTAAACAATGTGTTAAACGTAATCATAGTCACATAAAACATATATACAAAATCGAGTGTAGGGCAACACGGACCTTCGACAAAAGCGAAGGCAGGATCAGGTGCCATGGAGGAGTAAGCATCTTCTACTGACCGGTCACGTCCGCCGTGAGCTTGAATGTCAATATAAAGGTAATACAAAACAGTGTTACCTTCGTCAACATTGATTCTGATTTTGGATCCAGCGTTGTTTGTAACAAATCCTCCATCTAGAATTTGCAGGCCGTTTGTGTAAAAGGTGTTGCTCACTGTGTAGTTTCTGATGATTTCTTATAGAGTGAGAACAAACGAAATTAAAAACATGTACTCCAACGTGGAAAGCACTACACAACTTAAAAGTGTAGCTTGGTCTCCAATAAGAATACAATGCTATAAAATCCATGTACATAAAGGTCAAATATACATGTAGTTATATCAAAAGCTCCATGTACGTTACCTTTATCAATCGCTTCACTTCTAAAGCACCCACATTTTTATTATGTTCTATAGTTTACTTCTCAAAGACAACGTTTACTGGGTATGTAGAATATGATGGAAATTGCTGGAAAGAATTACCTTCTATCAAAGTGGTATTCGAGATGATGTCTCTGATATCCTTCCCTGATTCGTTAAATGCAGAGTCTGAGGGGGCAAAAAAGGTGATATTCTGTCCTACAAAATTCCACAAATTAAAATTAGCAGCATTAAAATATATTTTAAAAAGTTAATCAAGTTCATGCCGGTTTCAGACAACACAAAAAAGGAACATGCAGTTCACTTCCCCCTCCAGACATATCACAAATTAACTTACTGTTTATTTTGTCCTGACCCCCTGCGATCTGTATTTAACATTGCCAGGGTCCTCAGCTTACTGTTTTGTTGTATGTAATTCGCTAGAGAGTCGCCCGGATATCTGTACAGACTCGGTCTATGACCTGGACGATGCCATTGGTGGCCACTTGGTCACTCTTTATCAGGGTAGCACCACAAGCTGACATTACAGATGGCTGTCAAACAAAATAAAATAAAGAACTCTGTGAAAGAAAGAATAGAGAATCATTAAATGGTTGATGTTCTGAGAAGAAAACAGCTTTGTTCGAGCTCTCTCTTCAGCATATGGATTTACATGTATTGAAAATATAAATTGGCGAAATAAACAAAGTGTTAAACGTAATCATAGTCTCATATACATATAACAAAGTCGAGTGTAGGGCAACATGGACCTCCGAAAAAAGTGAAGGCTGGATCAGGTGCCATTGAGGAGTAAGCATCATCTGCTAACCGGTCACACCCGCCGTGAGCCCTTAGTCGAAACAAGGTAATCCATACTAGAAAAAACCCCGAAGTATGTGTTGCTTGTAAAAGACAGGGTCAAATTCATTCATATCTCGACTCTATGAACCTCAGTGAACTCGAAAAAAAAGAACATCACAGAGTCTTCCATTTCTGCTTAATCTTATAATCCAGCTTTATGACAATCAGGATGACTTCAGCTTCTCCATTGTCAACTCTTAGTATTACATGATTTATTAAATCATGTGATCAAATGTAAACAAAAACATGGCACAAACCTGGTTGATATAACAGAGAATTGTGATTGCTGTATCTCACTTGACTCGACTGATATTAGACTACAATATACCACTNGATATAACACAGAATTGTGATTGCTGTATCTCACTTGCCTCGACTGATATTAGACTACAATATACCACTATACAGTTAAGCATTGTAAACATTAGATTTGAAATTTTTAGTTCAAATCGTGTCAATGCCCCTTAAAGGGACACGGGCACGTTTCGAGCTAAAAGTGTTCAACTTTTAGATTGCCATTAGAGTCAATATTAAGTAAAATATCCAAATATGAAGCAGATATATCAGATTCTGTGGTGTCTTTTATTTCAAGTTCGTTGAGATATATTAAATGGACATAGTTATGAAAATTATGATTTTTAATTGATATATAAGCTATCAATATGTAAGGTTGAAGGATTCGGCAAACGTTTTGGTTTTTGAAAAATTCTGCTTCGAATGAATATAAAAATAAGTCTGCCATGAGGGTGCACAGTTAGTGCCCATAGGAATACCAACGGATTGTTGAAAGACATGATCTCCAAAGGCTACATAAATATTATCTATATGGGCACTAATTGTGCACCCTTATGGGCAGACTTATTTTTATACAGTATTATCAAAATTAATGAAGTCTTTCAAATGATAAATAAAATTATCACTATAATAATTTTAGTACCAACCTGGAACTAAACCCCTAATCCTGAGATAACGAAATTTACAATTTTGGTAAAGGGCTACTCTTTGTAATTGTCTATTTAGAACCAATTTAGTATCAATAGCATTAAAGGATATGTTATCTGAAAGTTTCACACATAAACACTATATACCAAGGTTGGTCTCATCCAGGATTTAGAACTGCTACCCCAGGGACACGAAATTCCAAAACAAAGTCCTACGTACATTACATGACAATATTTCTTTCATATATGCAATTTTAAAGACGATTATTTTTGAAAATTGGTCAATTTTGGGTAGTTTTACCCCGACCCTAAGATCCAGGAGTGCTGAATTTTGGAAACTGACAACGTATGTATCCCTTGTCCGATAGATGCTTTATACCAAATTTGGAAAGAATGCAATGGGAAATAATCTAGAAGTAAAAAAGTTCATACTAGTATGTTGAAACAATCACTATGACCATTTTTGGCTTTAAACTTGATACCATAACCCCTTTGATATTGATAAAGAGCTACCTACTCTTTCGAAATATCCATTTAGTCAATGTTATTTAAATACTTTACACTTATATACATTGTACTATATATCAAGTTTGGCCCTTCTTCGGAGTCAAGTTCTCTCTCCCGAGAGCCATAAAATTTATAATTTTGGTAGAAGCGATCCTGCTGTACATAACTATATATTTCGTTGATTGGGGGTGGGGGTGGAGGTCTGTGCAGTTGTAGAAAAGTATTGTTTTGAAAAGTATTTAATTTTTCCTCTTTTATAACACCCCAGGACTGCCTGAGGCCTATCTTTTTGTCACCTTGTCCCAGAGATGGTATCATTTCAAATTTAAAAAGAATTTGAAATGTACCCATCAAGAAGTTGGAAATATTTACATCGCAGACTAATTGCAATAGATAGCCTGAGGACTCAGGTGAACTAAAATGTTGAAATCTAATGAGATTTAAAGACTATAACGAACATGCATGCTATGGCCCAGTCATCGTCAACTGGCAAACAGCAACACCCGCAGCTAAGAATTTCTTTTTGAAATATTGACGGAAAAGAACCCGTGGGGATCCGGGTTAGAATAGGTCCTCAGCATCCCCTTGCGAGTCGTAAAAGGCGACTGAATGGGGCGGTCATTCGGATGAGACCGTAAAAAACCGAGGTCCCGTTTCACAGCAGGTGTGGCACGAAAAAGATCCCTCCCTGCTCAAAGGCCCTGAGTGCCGAGCATAGGCCTAAATTTTGCAGCCCTTCACCGGCAATGGTGACGTCTCCATATGAGTGAAATATTCTCGAGTGGTACGTAAAACAGTAAATACTACTTGACGGAAAAGGGAAATCATGGTTTTGTCTCATTCTTTACTTTTGAATAAAATTTACCTCCTGAAGCATTATTTCCCATCGATAGCAACCATGTCGCTAATATTAATTGATTAAGTAGATTACGTTCCTAATTGAGCGAGCTACATGTGTATCTGGTCGTCTTGCCATTTTTCTGATTTGTAGTTATGCTATCATACATGTGATATGTACAGACTGTACACAAAATTGCACACTTTTTCAACTTTGTTCCCTCTGTCACTCCTGTACATTAAAATTCTCTCTAAATGATAAATTGTACAGATATTCAGATCTATTCCTATAAATTTAGTCAAACAGTTAACTCACTCCAATTAAAGTTCATATTCATGGCAGATCACAAACAAAACTGCTCTGCACTATGGTTAAAAGTAGGTCAATACAGGTGAGGAAACAAACCATTATCATTGCCATTGCTAATTGAGTCTAGTAAAGCACCGTAATTTTGATTTTATTTCAAATGATTTAAAAATGCACAAAATGATGTGTCCCGTAGCTTTGCATTAAAATCTTATTTTTTAAATTAATGTTATGTTGGAATAATTGATTAAATTATTAATCATGTAAAGGTCTCCACAACAATCAAATCACATCGGGATGTGGAATTTGTTGAAATATTTCTTAGCATCATACTTTATAGGCATATTAAAACATTTTATGATTGGTATTTTGTACAGATTTTGTACCACATTGTGTAAACTTGTATACAGATTTTTCACTCAAAATCACACCTTTTTAAAGGCATTATACAGAAATTATCACATGTATGTGCTACCATAAATGGAAAGCGAACATAATCTTATGATTTCTGTTTTCCGTTAATATTTCAAGAAATTTGACTTGATTTAATTTATTTTATTTAAATTGAGAAATTACGTCCATTTGGATGTCAAGTATCTAACATGACTGAAATAATAAGCGATAAAAATTCATAACTCTATTGGATGTGTTATTTCATGAAATAAAATGAAGCATTCTTTTACTAGAGGTTTAAGATTGTGAATCTCATAAGACACAGGAAAGCTGTTATCATATATAGTGTTCCAACGTCATATAGGGCTTAAATCCTACACAGATTGGCAATTTTTCATTTCCAATACGGACTTACTGTTTTATGCATCATCCATTAGCATTGAAACCTTTTTCGAAGTTAAGTTATTCATGTGTAGAAAGATAATTTAAAAAAAGATTTAAAAAAAGATAGATACTTAGATTGATACTTTGTTACTTCGCCATTTTATATCATATATGTCAAGCGTGATTCTACATGTTCATCCATTAATGCACTCGTCAAATTAGTGCAAGTAATTTTGTGAATCATTATAACAATCTAGTTGGCCAGTTTGGCCAGCCATTGGGTCAAATACTGTTAGATGTGTTTCATAGCAACTGTTACGCCGTTCTTTAAGCATGTACACTAATTTTGACGACGAATTACTCAGTTTACATGATCAAGACAATGGGCTTACGGCGGGTGTGAACGGTTGACAGGGGATGTTTACTCCTCCTAGGCACCCGATCCCATCTCTGGTGTATTCATTTGTCCGTTTGCCGAACTCTTGTTTCGTATTCTGTTTCAAACTTACGACATTGATCATTTTTCGTTATCTTTGTCTTTTCATACACAGTGACTATTTAAACTCGTAAGTACAGGAGATACACTGTATAAAATCACACTACAAGAATACAAGGTACATCCCCCATTAGAATTGTTGACCCTGAACAAACCTCTCCAGACTTGTTATTATAGATGTTCAGTCGTAGTGACGATCCCTTTAAGAATGTTGGGATTATTTTGTTGTTGGTCCAGTTGAAAAATGAGAGGTTTCCCTGCGTGATGTGAAAGGAAGTGAGGTCATGGAGGAGATCCCAGTTTCCATCATTTTGGAGTTTCTTCACCACTGAGGGGGGAAGGTTGCTGAAGGCGTCCTCGCTTGGGGCATACACGGTGAATGGACCTGCTCGATAAAATAATCCAATATTATTAATTAGTCAAACGTGAACTTTCCAATATCGTCATCAATTTTAGGAAAAGTGAATACATTTTTTGTTGAAAAGACCCCAGTAAACGATTTTCCCTAGTAAATGTGATATAAAGGTTTATCAAATTTACGATATATCAGAATTCTATTGTTGTCGTTTGAGAAATATGTAACATTTATAAATTACTATTATTGGTGATAAATGTTGGTAAAGGGAAATTACTGCGAAAATTTTATCAACATTAGTACTTTGAAATCATTATAGTGCATATTTTCCTTACTTGTTACAGGTACAATCCCGTCCACTTATTACATATAATGGTGTAATACCCAATGATCTTTGCAGCAACCCATTTCTTATTTGTGTATTGCATTCAACTTTCCAGGTTCTGAACTTTCTTCAAACACACACATACCCACACAGAGAAAACCCCCAACTAACCTGAGGCCTTTTCTGACAGTTTATACATATAGCCGGTAGTCTCCAATAATCCACTGAAACTTTTTAATCCGAGAGAATCAAGAAGATCGTAGATATCCCATTGTGGGCCCCTAGCTTTACATCCAGACGACAAACTCACCAGCACGTAAAGGAAGCAGGTTCTCTGTAACATGTCAGGAACCACGGGAATTAGGACAATGGCGAATTGTCTGAAAGTAGGACAAGTCCTTGAGATAAAAGTCAGTGTGAATTATTGCAATTTAGAAGAATATTTATCAGTTATGGAAGCTCAGCCGTCAGAGCGTTCGTTTTCTAGATGGGAAGTTACGAGTTCGAGTTCCGCTCGTGAAAAGGCCGTGTAAAACTGTGTGAGACGTTGCTCCTTCACCAAACGCTTCGAGGGTTGAGGGATATGGTCTTCAAAACAAAGGTTCCCTTATCGCGGTATGCGTTGACCCATCGAAGAACCTTCATCGCCCTCAGCGCTAAGGTTTGGTCGTTCGTCCACAGCTGCGGACGTCTCAACTCAGTCGTATGAAAAATTAAATGCTTTATTGAAGCGTTCCTGCTCATTAATCTATGTTGAGGTGTAATTGATAAATTGAAAATNATGTTCCTGTTCCTTAATTTATGTTGAGGTGTAATTGATAAATTGAAAATCTCGGAGTGACTGTAAGTAAAGGGAAAAATCATCTCTTGCGAAAAATATTCTGGAGCAAGGGGGAAAACAAAATAGCATCAATCACTTCCAGTTCATATTCAATGAATATATTCTGTGTTTTGGCTACAAACGCGATATAACGTGGTTTATGTTACATTGGTTTCTTAAGGTACTTCCAAATAAATTATAGAATAGAGACAACAAATAACCCTTTTCTAATTATAATTTTATCAATTGGAGTGATGTTACTTTTAATTATTTTCTTTCTGGATCTTTGTCAATATCTCATCAAATGTCAACTTTCAGACATTGCGTAAATCAGCTGTGGATGAGATTACATATTCATGTTACTAGAGGTTCAACAAACCTCGTTTAAAGTCAGCATTTTGCAATATCTACGGTCATTATAATGATTAAAAATGAAGATAACGGATATTAATCAATCTCATAATTTACGTAAAGAATTCAATATTACTAACCAAAAAGTTGATGTTGCAGGGTTATAACGAATCTCGTTTAAAGTCATCATTTCGCAAATTTTACGGTCGCTATAATGACCTTGTTTGCGATTACAAATTATCGCTGACTGATTTGTTTCATACCCTTTGTTAGACTGTCATTTTCATACTAGATTTGACGACGGGTATCCCCGTTTACTTTGTTTCGACTACAGGCTCACGGCGGGTGTGACCGGTCAGCAGAGGATGCTTACTCCTCCATGGCACCTGATCCTGCCTTCGCTTTTGTCGAAGGTCCGTGTTGCCCTACACTCGATTTTCTATGTGTTTTTTTGGACTTTGATTACGTTTGATACTTTGTTACTTCGCCATTTTATATTAAGAATATGGCAAATATGGACCTCCGAACGCAAAGAGATTGGGTCAAATGTCTAGGAGGAGTAAGGAACCCCTATCGACTGGTCACACCCAACGTAAGCCTCATACATTGACCAGTTAAACGGAGTAGTCCGTTGTCAGGATTAGTATTAACAACTAGTAAATAAGAAACACTTCATTTTGCATTTTAGCATGCATGCGTACATGTACGTCCGTCCATTTTTGTGTCCGTCCAAGATCATGTTTCCGAACATTTTTTCATAACGGATGTATAGAGTTGACATTTGGTCACAATTCACATGGATAGGTGCACCGTGATTTACTTTAATGCTAGAGGTGTGTTAAAAATGTTTTAAAAAATTCCGAGAAGTATATAACAAATATTAGACACAGTCCATGAAAGTGTCATTAATGAGAAAAGGGAATAGTCAAAATTTAATAACAGGAGTATATATTGAGAGCCGATGTTTGATAAATATAGGATCTCCCATGGTTTGTGGTTTGGTATGATGATTATCCAACGAGTTGTGTGTTTTCTATCCCCGAGCCTTGGCGAGGGGATAGAAAACACACAACGAGTTGGATAATCATCATATCAAACCACAAACCATGGGAGATTCTTTTTATCACATATTTTATCCAGACTAAGCCTGATGAATAAGGATTTCAAATTCTCTCTTTTGTTTACCTGAGGCCGAATTACCTACGCAACGTTAACATTACGGCACTACAAATATATATATATAGTTCGTTGGGAATTTAAAAAAAATAAGAGTCTTGTAAGTCGAATGTTCTTAAATATAAGAGGATTAATTCGTAAATGAGAGAAAAAATAGACATTTTAGGACATATTTACATAGAAAATTGTGTAGAAAATTAGTCATCCAGTGATGAGTATAAGAATGACGCGATGTTTTTTTTCTCATCTCTCCATTCTGTCCGCGAGTAAATGGAGTAGGTCCTATCTGTACATCGCCTGACAGAATTGTTGTTTCTGTTGTCATGGAGGGTCGTGGAGCTATTTGTGATTGGTTTGGTTTCTTACATCTGATTCGTCGATGGAAAGCTTTATGTCTCAAGCAGAGGGTGTCTAGTGTGGAGATTGGTGTGTGCATGATGGAGTGTGATCAGGTTGAATAATCCATTTATATACACAAAGCGAAGCGTTAACATTGGTGTCAAACGTAATCCTAATCCAAAAACCTATACAAAATCGAGTGTCGGGCAACACGGACCTCCGAGCAAAGCGAAAGGTAGGATCAGGGTGCCCATGGAGGGATAAGCATCGCTCTGCTTACCGTCACACCCGCCTGCCCTTAGTCGAAATAAAGTACTAACGGGATTACCTATCATATCTACAGTAGGAAAATGACAAGTCTAAGCAAAGGTAATGGAAACAAATCAGCAATAATAGACCTAAGTGATAAGTTTGTAAATATCTAAAGAATGTTACGTGACAACGATATTTGTTGTGTCGTAATGTGGATATTCGGATTTTCTAACACTTCGAGAGATTTACAGAGTACATCGTTCAATTTCGACGAACGGGGGTAGAAAGGGGGAGGGCGGGTGAAAAGGGGGTTGTTTACATTTTGACTGCAAAAATACAGGCTTCCGATCTTAAACTAATTCAATAAATCATATAAAAGTGATGTTTTCAAAGTTGAAGAAATCAATCAACACAGTTTCATTCCATCATATTTGTTATATATCGATTGATATGGGAAATTCTGTCGGTCTGATTCTCATGCCGGCGTGGAATACATACTACTGTGATATGAAAAAAAATATCACTCAAGTGATGTCAACTGGATAAAGGGGTAAATATGTGATAAAACATTAATGTAAACTTCACAAAATGTTTGAAGCATCGTTTCTCTATATAATACACTGTACTCCTGTTATTAGCATTTTGATGCCATAAACAGGAGTACATGTATATACATGTCATTGTATATATATAGAGAGACGAGAGCTAAGAAAGTATGCATATGAAGTCCACAACGGTTTTTTTTTGGGGGGGGGGGACTAATCAGATAAAAATGGGGCTTGGAATTATTTGGGTATGTTAGTATGAAAGTGCTTCCATGCTTTCGTCGAAGGTCCGTGTTGCCCTACACTCGATTTTGTATGTGTTTTTTTGGACTGTGATTACGTTTGATACTTTGTTACTTCGCCATTTTATATGAAAGTGGCATTTATGAAACTAGTAATTAGCATTGCGGTGCGGATAAACCCCTTTGACCTCGTACCCCAATCCCTTATAGCTTTAAACAGCACTTAGCGATAGTTTTATTTTCGCGATCGTTAATATCATATAACTCAGGCAAATAGTTTCCCCTTTATAGTATTTAAAGAGGTGATGTTTCAAACATTTTCATATCGACACTAGTACTCGCACACTCCAAACTATAATGTTATGAAATTTTCGAAAACAAACATGCTTCCACCTAACAGTATTCTCAATACTTTGATTTTCTATGTGTTACCACAACATTATTATTATCCATTGTCTCTGTCACTATCCTTAGATGTGTGGAGCAGGTTGGTTATTTTTATTGTGAATATTATTAATATGATTGCTTATTTGAAGATATTTCTAATGATGATACCTTTCTTCTTAGTTTTATGAATCCTCAAGCTTTATCAGTAATGAATAAAACTTGCAAGTTTCTGCAAGAATGTTATATTTCAAGAGATAACTTTATAAAATCTTAATTCCACATATACAATGTATACAGTTATTATATTACTGATTGATTTTATAACTAAACCTTCGTTTCCCACCTTAATACATGAGTTGTACCATAGTGGAGTGCGAAAACAAATCATTTTCATTTATTTTCGCATCCTTGCTTTTCATTACTGTTAGCCAAGAATTAAAGACATCTTGCCAAAAGGTATTATTTTCTCTAACCACATAATCTGAAATATATGTATTTCCAAAATCAATTTTTTTGTTTACAATATCCTGCCCGTTAATAGCAATGAAAATATCTAACCATGGCTTAGAGGCACTTGTACTTAACCTTTTGATCCATGAACATTCATAGAAATGATAAATTTAGTAATACCAACCATTTTAAGACCTCCTTTCAAATAGCCTTGGGTAACAGTTGTTCTTTTGACTTTATCTTTTTTACGATTTGGTAGAGAAATAAAAAGGTGATTGAGTTTTAGCATAAGTAGTGTCTTAACAACTGTTACCCAACCTATTGGTGTTAGAATCCTTCTTCTCCACTGTTGTATCATAGCTTTTATTTTTGGTATCTGAATTCCATAATTTAGTTCTATAATTTTGTCTAATTCTACTGAAAAATGTATTCCTAATAAATTGAAATTGGTGCATCCCCAATCCAGTCTCTATCTCAAATGATGAAATACTTCATCAGAGAATGTTTTGATCCAATCCAGATAATTTTAGTTTTTGAAGGGGTCCGTGATTGCCCAACTCTTGTTTTTGTATTATATTTAGGACTTACGAGATTGATCACTGTTCGTTATCTTTGCCTTTACATTTTGAGTCCTGAGAATTTTGAGAAAAAAATCAATAGTGTCAAGGGCAGCAAATAAAGACTTAGGAGTACCGTCAAGTGCAAGAGAAGTGTCGTCAGCATACTGAGATAGTTTATGTTCTTTATCATTAATCACAATACCTTTTATATCTTTGTTTTGTTTGATCAAGAGAGCCAAGATTTCTACACAAAGGAGAAAAATATATGGCGCAACAGGATCCCCTTGTCTGCAACCACATTCAATATTGAATTGTTCTGATAGGAAACCACCATGTTATTGGGAGATATGAACGCTAGAACCGCAAATAGAGACGATTTCATAGGGGATGACCTTTTGGATAATGTTGTACTTAAGGAAGTGACAGAATTACTTTTGTACGAAATAAACA
>CAJDSM010036271.1:0-16677 GCA_903981925.1 Ostrea lurida | reverse complement strand
AGGTATCAAAGGCGAAAGACGAAAATAAATATTTATTTCTGACAAAAATATATCTTGCACTTTTTTTCAATGTCGAATGAAAAGTCTAATCAGTCAGAAAATATTGCGAAAATGTGTACTGGTTGAATTGAAATTTATGTGTACTGGTTGAAATTTATGTGTACCGGTTGAAATCTATGTGTACCAGTAACTGTCACGGTGTTTCTGCCAAATTTTCAGGTCACAAGGACAAATTTTGATTAAAATTGGATCTCCATAATCGCCTCAAACAGTGTCTGATGACTAGGTGCTTTTCTAAGATTAGTTTACTGCACAGGTTTTTTCATCTATAGAGCAACAAGAAAATGACATGCTCAGTGGCTATAGCGATTTTGTAAAGGATACCAAATAGAATCTCGCTGGTATGTTCTCAGAGTCTTTGTAAAAGAATATGAGAAATGAAATGTTTTACTTGGATGAATCGTGGAATAAAATATATCAAAAGAGTTTCAATGCTGTTACAAGATTTCCTTTGAAGTGGAAGTAAAATGTATTTTATTGATATTGTCACGACTCAAACTGTGAGTGTATTCAGGCTACCCACACAACTATGGAAGACATATTCATTGAATAGGAGAATATGTGTACTAAACTTTCAATGCACACTGTAGCAGAGTAACAGGATTAAAGGAAGGCAGGCAGAAAAACTGATAAGTTCTCCCGTAATCCTTGTAGTCATACCTGTCTGCTGGTTCAAATAATTAACCTGGTATTGAATTTGAGTTCCATCCGATCAGATTCTAAGCCTGATTGATGCATTCAAACTTGACTATTCTTTAACTCCGAAAGAATTGATTTCATCCAGCTTATTTTGGCCTTGTTGCTGTCAGGAAAGTGTTTGGAACTAATTCATCTTGGTCACAAGCAATGACAGTTGATCGTTTAGATCCTTTTGACCAAAATCAATTTAGGGGAAGATTTTAAAATAATAAAAATGAATTTATGGTCAACATGGTCTAGAATTTGATTAGGAAAATGTGCTTGAAGTTGGGTTGATGACGCACAGCAATCTTGTCACCCATCTGGATGATAATATTTGTAGATAACAATGACATGGATTTGCGTCATCTGCCATATTTTTGTCAGAAGTTGCATTTTATCGATTGAAATTGTAAATCATTAAGGAAATGATGTAAAAATAATGATGGCAAAAATTTTGTTCTATCATGTGTTTGTCATGGAGTTCTTTGATGCATGTTATAAATGCTTTGTTACCATGCAACTTTCAAATGATATAAAATATTTCCTTTGTGGAATATGCTTTCAAACTAGGCTTCTGTGTTGATGGTGTCTATAAGTTTAAACATGAAAACATCCTGCTGTGTGGTTTGTTTATTTTATATTTGCATTTTCAGATGATTTTTAACAAAATGATACAATATTAGATGTACCCCTCTAAATGCATATGTTTAGCTTTAGAAAGTTAAGGGGATTTTTCTTTCTCACAGGTGTAATTATAAAAATGATTCTTCAGTGAATAAACTAAATATTTTAGATAAAAGTAACAATTTTTTTTTACTCATGATCAAGAGACTTCCCAGTGATAAAATTATGCAAATCTCTGCATTCTGATCTCTATAATGTTTTTAGAGGGCTTTCAAAACGCTAGATTTAAAAGCACCACATGAATATCAATAAGCACATTTTATTTTTATTTCACATTATTGTATAATTGGAATCTGTATGGTGACTGGCCTTGAATCAGGTTATAGGTATAGATTTGATGAACATTGATCTGCAGATGAAGGATGTTCATGCTAGATTAATTAATACGTTAATGGTGTAATAGCAGGCATGTGTACTTGCTGATCATAGTGAACCATCGTGTCCTCTCTCATCTCGCAGTGAGATTGTCCTTATCAAATTTACAAGTTTCTGAGTGTGTACCTAAACTGTAAAAAAATGTGCTTTCAAGAAATGTCCTTTATAAGTAGATGAGATTATATAAATATACCAAAAAATAGACTCTTTTCCATGAATAGATTACTTCCAGTCACAATCATATGGGGAGACAGCAGAATAAACTTGTATTACATCATTATTCACTTTAGATTCCTTTCAGTGATATATTTCAAAGTAAATTTCATTAAGAGAAATTTTAATTGAAGATTCAAGTGACTACAAAATTTATTTAATCAATTTATACAGAATTTGTCCATGTGCCTTGTCACTTGAACCACATTTTAGGTGCATTATATTTGGCGTATTTCAAATACAACAATTTTGAGGACAGATTACACTGAAGTGAATATCGCTTGATATACAGGGACACCTAGAATTCACAACTTGTGGAGGCATTATCAAATGGTTGGGTAATAAAGGTTTTAAATTGCCATTATTTATTCATTGCCAAGTTTGAGGACACGATTGTTCAATTATGATATTAGGTGATAGATTGTGTTAAATGTACCAGCTTCTCTAGGATAATGGCCATTGAAATATTACAGCCCCCTGCATAATAAAGAAGTAGCACACACCATCTGCTGTGTTTTTTTACGAAATGTCCCACATACAGCCCTGGACTGAGTGACATTCTAGTTCTGATGCTTAGAAACTGCAGAGTTAATGAGCAGACGTCAGCTAATAATCTCAAATTTCTCATCTGACAGATTGCAGGAAGGATAAAAATGTATATTTAGAAGTAAAAATGTTTCTAATAAAGCTGTGTATTAACAAATATTGGTCTCTCACGATGAATTATTGAAAGTGTAGACAATTAATGGATCACCATTAGTTGCTGCTTTATCTGTATTTTTAGTCGTCCATGAGTAAGGTATATGCGATTGCTTTGATTAGAATGGCTAAGAGGCGGGTAATAATTACGTGATTTTCTCAACTTCATCTGACATTGGTCCCAGACAAGTGCATATGTGATAAGTATTTCTCACTCATGTTTCAGATATACAATGAAATGATTCGAGACCTCTTAAATCCAAGCGCAGGGATTCTCGACCTTCGGGAAGATGCTAAAGGTGGAGTTCAAGTTGCAGGCCTTTCAGAGGTCAACACAAGGTCAACAGATGAGGTAACTCTTCTCCTCCTACTCATCTTAATCATTTTGAGTAGAAGCATTAGCACAAGAGGAATTTTCCTCTTCATTTACTGGTCCTCTCCTACCCATTAATGATATTATCATATACCTACCTGTGTAGACACTTTTAAATTACATTTCAAATTTCGAATATACTGGTTTCATGGGGTGTATGTTTCAGGTGATTGACATGTTGCTGAAGGGAAACAAAGAGAGAACCCAAGAGCCAACAGCAGCCAACAAAACGTCATCTCGATCTCACGCTGTCCTTCAGGTGTCCATCAAACAACAGAATCGTGTTCGCAACACCACGCAGGAAGTCAGGATGGGGCGGCTGTTTATGATTGACTTGGCGGGGTCAGAAAGGGCCGCTAACACGCATAATCGCGGGAAACGCATGGTGGAGGGTGCCCATATAAATAGATCACTCCTGGCGCTGGGAAACTGCATCAATGCCCTCAGTAAGTAGCTTTTGCCTTTGTAAGGAGTTGTCAAGAATGTCACATAATTAGAAGAAGTGCTCATGGAACTTCTTCTTAGAAGTTGATGGGAATTGAGTTTTTTTTTATCCTTCCTTTGAGTCTTTATATACTAGATAGTGGATGAGGAACAGGGGAGTGGTGGTTGCTGATCCAGAATATTAACGAAAAATCAATAGCCTTCAATTCAGTACCTTCAGATTATACTTATTTTCTGCACAGTCATTGCTGCTATAATAGAACAGTAATTAGGCTAATGAGTAAGACATTGTGTTTAAATATTCCTCTGGCAGTCCAATGGGATGATTGTCTAAATGGTGTCAGATCGCAACAACAAAGAGTAGAGGTGTTAAATTGCATCGCTGTGTTCATCAATAAACAATCATAACAAAAACATCGTCAGAAGCTAGACAGGATATTGAATACATTTATTTTACATGTAGACAAAAGAGGATAACATTGAATTAAAATTTTTTATCTCTTTTAGCTGATACCAAGGGATCCAAGTATGTGAATTACCGTGACAGTAAACTGACGCGCCTTCTAAAGGAAGCCCTCGGAGGGAACTGCAAAACGGTCATGATTGCCCACATCAGCCCTGCCTCCATTCATTTTGAGGAGTCTAGAAATACGCTTGTGTATGCTGACAGAGCAAAACATATTAAAACAAAGGTGAACAATGCATGGAGTCAAATGATATTGAGAATCATGACAATGATATATATTGCTTTTTTTTTTTGTGTCCCAGTGTTTAATTTCAGCAAAAGACCGATGCCCAATATCAAATGTTTAAATGAAATACTAATACCTTTTCCTGGTCTGAACAAATATTTGGGACTTTTAGATTTCAGAAATTCAGATTTTAATAGCATATTATATACTTGTGAAATAGAATGATATGAAATCGCTGATTAAAGTAACAAGTGTTTAAATGGAAGATCTGACATATATACATGTATATTTATAATGACTACAGGTGAGAAGAAATGTAACAGACGTGTCGTACCACATTGCCCAGTACACCAACATAATACAGGAACTCAGGGAGGAGATCCAGAGACTGAGGCACAGGCTTCATGACAAGTCAAGCCCCCGGCCCGGAGCCAAAAGCAACATGACAAGAACAGTACAGAGGGAAAAATAAAAAAGAAACGCCACGGGGACAAACCCCCGGGGGTATTGAGCTCGCCAGTTGATGGTAAGTCTGAGCCCGCCGGCCAGTTGTAGCCATAATTATCATTGGCTAGTTACAGTTGTGAATAAATTAGCCTTTCATGTGTATAGTCTTCATGCCTCCCGGCCGTTGGGGCCAACAATTACAAGGAACATGTTTACAGGGGGGAGGGGGTAATGGTGAGGCGCGTTCTGCATTGATGGTGAAGTCTAGCCGCGCGGGACCGGGGAGGTGGGGAGAGCATGGAGAAGGGGCGTGGAGTGGGTAGCAGGGGTAATTAGCCGGTTCCTTGTGAGGGGGGTGTGGAAGTGCTAGGTCCCGGGGGCCTGGGGCGGCGAACAGTCAGGCAGGGTACGACAGAGGGGTAGGCGTTAGCGTTTCAGTTGGTGTAGTGTGAGGTTGGCCGCCGGCCGCGGGGGCAGGCAGTACAGGCAGGGGTACAGGGGGGGGAGCTCTAGCCTTCCTCCCCCATTTAAACCAGAACCGGAAATTCTGGATGGTTGTGGAGTGTGGTTGGGGATGAATTCAAGGGAAATCGAAAGGGAGAGAAGCCTGGGGTTGGAACGTGGGACGTGTAGAAGCCCCTGAGTTGGGGTGTGAGATGCAAGCGCTGACCACTATGCTCGGCCCCACTGAGTAATAAATAAAATTTAAGTTCAAAAATTATAGTCTCATAGCTTTTCACCAGTGTAAAGCAATCCCAATGTTTTATATATAGTGCATCGCACTGTGAAGAAACAGCAAATTTAGATGCAATGTATTATATTGAGAAGTGTAGCAAAATATCAACTGATCGAATCGACAAATTACATTTCAAATAAATGTCTACGTCTTAATTGCTATTTTCCTATTTACATATTTGACATTTACACATGTAACACTTCTTTTTTTTTTAATCATGTGCTTGAAGTTAGTTTGTTGATGGCAATAAATGGAGAGGAGTTCTATTAATTAATAACTGATTATGGTATTATCACTCAACTGCTTTCTATTACATTTCAAGGGAGCCAGTATTGGAGGTCCATCTATGGTATCCCAGTCTTATTCAAGTTGTTTGGATTACATGAAAGAGGATTTTCCTGGTGTTTCTGGCTTGTTTGTCATTTATGCTCCTCTGGAAATTCTTTTTGCGAATTGCACTCTTCTCAGTTTGCCCGTCTTCAGCATCTGCTTTGTTTCCGTCGCGCAAGCAAAAACTCCTAACATCGCGCGCTCACTACTCACCTTCCCTGCCACTGGCCTCACAGCGGATAGAGCTTGGTTCATATTTCACGATGGGGCGTATTTTCTGATTTCTCCTACTATTCTTGGGCCGGGGGCGGGGGCCCCCTTTTTCTTATGTAGCGTGTATAATCCATTTCCCAATGAATCTAAGAAACAAAAATTTTGGACTCCTGAAGCTTGGTAGACTTGGCACGTTGCGAACCACTACCTTCTTTCAAAAACTTCTAAAATGGCACATAAGTTTTGAAAGGTAAGATAGATAGGCTGAATTTAAGTCATATATTACACATAGTGTATTCCTTATGACTGATCCCCTTGTCACTGCGTATTTGAATTCGGGGAAAGGCATTCAGTGTTCACAAAGAAGACATCTTGTTTTAATAAATTATTAATACTTATCATATGGGTAAAGAGCTGGGTTAAACCTTAACAAAGGAATTTAATAAAACTCATGATTTCCGAGATATTTAACAATAATTTCAAAATTCTTAGTGTATACATGAGTACTCATATTTATTAAATATTTCACTTGTACCAAGGAAAAGTTTGATCGAGAAGCAGAGCTGTAACAAAGCTTTCTAATGGAAGTTAGCCTGTTTAGAATGGAACCAACGCTAAGGAAATTCAGCTCCATAATTAGCGAGTAAGTTCAATCAAACTGAATAATCATTTTTTGTGTTATGTTATATTTATACTCAGAGATGATTTATTATATTAAATCATTTAATGCATGAAACTGGGATCTCTTGTTATCGTATTGTGATATGACATGGATAGTTTGCATGTTACAGGTAATTCTCTTTTTGTTTTTATTGTATGCGGTATATTTATGTATAAGTGCTCAGGAGGATTTTTCCGGAAGAAAAGGAAAAAGGGAAAAGGCCAGATACAGTTAATAATAAAAACATGGCGGTAGACGGTGGTGATGACACTATTGATTTAAGATTTATCTTTGGATAATAACTGTATAGTTACTATCATTTCCATTGTGTTAAGTAATTCATCATCCTAATTAATAACATTATCTTGATGGTTTCCTAATTTCACTTAAGTAGTATAGGAGGAGAATTCAAGTTGTCAATAATTTGCTGGATTATGGAAGCATTGGAAATAAAATTTTGATGCATTTACATGTAGTTAGGTAATACGATTGGAATAATATTTTTTTATACTTTTCCTAGAATTCATTTACTTTACATTTGCACTATTTAAAAATTCTACAAAATAAAAAACTTTGATCATCATGCGAAGAGACAACTCTAAATAGTTGAAGAGTTGTAACTTGAGAGTAATCAGAAAGTCCTTTAATGTTGCTTGTGGGGGGGGAGAATTGGTGGGGGGGATGGGGGTCTAAAATGAGTAATGGGGGTTTGAATTCTTAGGATCCAGCACGCAAGATGTTTGGCGCGCTTGGTCTGTATTATTGAAATAAATAATTTTAATTAAATGATGAAAGAGTTCATAGTCTCTCCCATTTATTATGTTAGCTAATATACTGGAATTAAACAATGGGTAGCCTACATCGTAAGTATAGTCAGCATTATGTGAGTTTGCAGAGGGCGGGGATATCTAAGGCCCGTAGGGAGTACTCTCACGGACAGCAGGATCAGACAGGACCGGGGTCCGAAGGGTGCGGGCGAGAGATATTATTTAATAGCTCGCCTTCGGGGAGGAGCATGTAAGGTGCTTCCCATACTGTTGGATAGTTCAAATACGGGACAGAGGAAATTACGGGCCACAATAGTCATGAAGGAGAATGTTGAGCCGGCCAGGATTTGGTTCAAGATCCGACAAGTAATGAAGGAGGTTAGGAGAGTTTGGTGTAGTGTGTTGTTGGGGAGGAGGGAGGGTGCGGGGGGAAGGTAATGGGGGCGTAACTCCTCCGCCAGGCCAAACGCGCGACCCAAAAGTTCAATATGTAGCACCCAAATCTACGAGCAAAAAATAAAGATGATATAATTAGTAATTTTATTTTTTTTTCAAATTAATTGTTTGCCAGAGGCCTTATTTCATTTGAGAGTATATGTATTTTCAAGGAAGGTTTGTATTAAGTTTTCATTATCCAAAATGCTACATAAACAAAAACTCTGTCTAGAATTGACTGAGACAATGTTTGTATCACGTATCTATAGACCGTGATCCCACACACCAAATCAATCGGAAGATCAAACGAGAAATTCTCATCTGCTCTGTAAAGTCCCTATGTATTACTCTAGTATTATATCGAATAACACTAGAGGACTCTAGTTCTGCCTTCGTTCGCTGTAGGAGAATTCCAACTTAGAACGCAAAAAGATACTGAAGTCCAAATATCGCGATTATGCGAACAAACACCAAAGGAAATCTCGTGCGATCAAAAATTATTCGAACGACAGAAAAACACACAAATAATTGGAAGCAGTGAAAGGCCGAGGAGATTGAAAAAAATTCATAACCCATAATTTTCAAAAATGCGGGATAAATCTCACTTTGGACATCCTCACTGTAGATATTACCATAACTGGCATAAACCTGTACAATATGAAAATTTTGAGAATGATGGGAAATATACTCTGGTCTCAGAATCGAAATTAAGCTCAGTCCAGATAAAGCATATATGAACTGCTAGTTTTAACTTGCATATGATTAATTGCAGACTGTGATTATTAGTTAGATTTTGTTTTTTTGTGAGTGTTTTTTATGAGAATTTTACACACAGTTGAGTGTATATTTGATTTATTATTTCTCATCTGATGGAACTTTTCAGAATATAAACCTGACTCGATCGATTGTTGTATTCTGTTGATAAATGTAAAAGAATGTGATGGGTTTGATTAGTGAATTTTTGTCGGTGATTGGATGAATAAGCTTGATAACTCATTTGTCGGTTTTATCCTTTGGTTAAGGGTAAACAACATCTTCAATTTTCCAAGGAACTTTGTCCGGAAAGTTCAACATTATCATATTGTTCATTTATTATTTTGCAATAAATTGAAATCTTATATTGGTGCATTGTTGCCGATAATGAGAATCTACGAGCAACGGCATGTAGCCAAGAGAGGTATCATCAATAGATTCCGGAGCTATGTTGTCATATTTTAATAAGATGGCCCTGTTATTGGCTCTCTGTTGTTCATTTTACTGTTCTTATTTATACTAGTGTTATTTCTTTAAATACTTTTTTATATTTGTGTTCAATATTTAGGTGTTTAGAGATTAGAATTTTTACCAGTTATAGATTTATACAAATTATAAATAGTAACAAAATAAAATCATTTGAATAAAAGTTTATATAGATTAAGCTTTAAGGGCATTGGATCAATCGACATACTGACTGCTTTAGTTACTAGGTTATTTGTCCAAACTCAAGTTAAAAAAATGTTATATGCAGTAATGTAAGTCATAAAAAATGATTTAGGTTCATTTAATTTCATAGATATTATACCGATTTGTCAATTTGTTCTGGCAACAAATACTAGACATACTGGAGAAATAGAGGATGCGAAGAAGTGTGCAGAAATATATAACGATGTTTATTTGTTTCTAGCCACAGTGGTTTAGCTGTTTAAAAATAGACATCTTTAATGTAAAAATCACACAAAAACTGCCTACACACGGATAATTAACTTCTGTAAAATTTTAACCCTGTTTAAAGAATTGTATCGATATTACAAAACAGTTGTAAAAAAAATTGTCATGACGTTTAGTAAAATGTAACAATACCTGCTACTAGATGGACATTTGGACGCAAATAACCATTATAGAATACATAGCGCTACAACAGTGGGTTGGTAACGTTGGTGATCAAACGTTACTGATGAAGCCATGGATTGGAACAAACAATTTTTTTGATTCATCTATGGCCTTCCCACATTCTAAACCTCAGTGTAAGTCTTGTTATGTAATGGCTTGATTTTTCTTTTAAATTATCTTTCATTTTATTGGTATTGCTACCCTGGATGGGATCAGATTTAACGTGCAGTGGTGTAGATATAAATGCATATATTGATATTATGTATAATTAAATGTATGTTTATCAACTTATTTTTGTCGTCTGCAATATATAGCTAACTAGTGTCTCTAATTTCTTGATTTTTTAAGAAGTGTTTTGGGAGAGGAAGACGAAAAGGGGGGAAACGGGGTGGGGGATCTTGAATAATCAAGTCACCACATGATATTTGTGAGGAGCGATGTACGGATATGTATAAACTGAGAAAATGTCAAGTTGTATGGAGTTCAGTTTAAATAGATGAAATCTGAAGGGGAGGAAGGCTCGTAGGAACAAACGCGAGTGGCCTGGAGAAAATATTTAGTTTATTTATAATTGTACTCTCATTTAGTACTCAGTTTCAACGCTTTCAATAATAACTCATTGTCCTGTATGATTTTTGATTAATATGGTTACCTCCTCATTAAACTCAGTCACCTCATAAATCTCGCCAGCTCCTGACCCAGAACGGCGGACGTAGATTAAAATAGGTAACACTCAAAGTAAAAACATCAGAAGTCACCATCATAAAACCAGTCCTGGAGAGGGAGATCACAGGAAGCTAAATCAGAATGCAGTTAACGAGTTACTGACTCCTCACTCTTCCATGATAGCATATCCAAGGCGACCAAGAGAATCAACAAGTTTCTACAAGGAGAGAATCGTTGCTATGTGCATCGCCTTAACCCCTTCATCTCTGCTCTCTTAGATAAAGGTACCTCACTAACTCACCAGTCCTTGAAATTCCCAGCATTACAAGGGGGGTACCTCCATAAACTCCCGTCCTGAGTATTAGATTCAGAAGTTACCTGCCCATTAACTAACCTCAGACCTGGAGATTCGAACTTGAATAGCCGGCGTACCTCCATACCTCAAACCCTTCCAGTACTCGAGTGTCATTGGCCAACTCTGTAGAAGTTTACTGCATAGAGTATTTGCAAGTGATATACTAAAAAACCAATTGTCGATTAAAAACAATCATTTAACTCTCAATTTGATTACCAAAAATACATTTATTTTGAGTGTGTGTGCGAGTCTTTAACTCTCACGTATAGCCTTATTATTAGGACCTCAGTTCACAGAGTCAGTATTGAAACCTGTTAATGTATCTTTCATTCAAATGATCTCCCCTTATATACATTTGATCGCAATCATCCCACGCCACTGGGAATTCTTTCATCTCCGTCTCGTGCGTCTGTCTCGCTCCTCCATATATGTTGTTTTGTGCGGTAGAGTTACTCTTGCACTTATGGTGCTAAGATTTTAAGTTACGTTGTGTTCTCAATAAATTATCAATATTATTATCACTGTCGTTAGCTATCTTTTCGATGAGCTTTAGTATCTTCAACATAACTTGATCTGTTTTTCGACCTGGCAGTTAATAGTCATAACATCGTCGTATCGCGCTACATCTCATGTATGCCTATATCATCATAATTCTAATGTCGTTCTATGCAAATCTCACAAATGTCATAGCAGACACATTCTATATTACTAGCACTCTCTCCTAATCTAAGCCCTTGCTGCTTAATACATCTTTTAATGAGGTAAATGTATAATACAAAGCTCAAGATGGTACCTGCGAGTATCTCAACTCTACCTATCAGTGTCTTATGAAGTTAATACATATATAGTCTATATCCTCAGGAACTCGGCGCTTCTCATTAATATGAAAATTCCATACTTTTCTGTGATTGGTGACGTGTAGTTTCTCGATATTAAGATATTTTATATATCACCTTACTTTACCTGTTACTGTTACCTTTATAATCTAAACCTCTGCAAGGATTTCGCTGAGTTGATATGCAGATCTTCGTGTATCTGAGTTTATGATTTTACGGTATATACTACTTTCTAATCTCGGTAGGGACTGAGGTTAATATGGGTGACGCTGGTGCTAGTGATATATACTGACTTCCAGTACGTGTTACATCTCTCAACTCATTCTTGGATCTTGACGTCTCTCCGATCGACTGAGTTTTCTCTGAACCTAGTATTACCTCTCTTCATATTTATCAGGATCTGAGTCTGTCCTAGGTAAAGTTGCCCCTCCTATTTTCCATTCTGTCTCCCATGTCTCTTATACCTTCCATTGTTACATGCTCCCCCAATTCATGTTGGTCTCTGTATATCCTTGTTTTCTCGTCGCAAAAATTTTAAAAAGTCTCTTAAAGTGACACGGCTCGCATTATTTTGAAGTACGAACCATAATAATCAGGTTCGGCCAGCTCGATTTTAATTATTATAGTAACAATATTCATATTATCATATTTATTATTTTACATGGCAGTTATATCTTTTGATATGATTAGTCCGGTTCAGTCTATTAAATTTACTGAAGATAGGAATTTAGAGGATCCACAATAGCCCACTAATAAATGACGTACTTGCTGGTTGGTTGATGTGGGAAGGCCATGTGACTTCAAACAGTACGCTGTCACAAATGCCTCTTCCATAGAGTACAATCGTGTGACTCACCTCCAACCCCACCTTTGTATGTCCCGCGCAGATATTACCACTTACGTGCGCGCCTTGAGTCTGCCGGATCCACAACCGTCACATCCTAACAGGTATTTACCAATTTTACCTAATAGATGCTGAGAGGTGTGTGTTACCCAGCTTTCGTCGCCAAAACTCCATACAAATATATTAACAGGACTATTTACACTAGATGTTACGATCCGTGATATATAAAGTTCACTTTTCAGATTGGTGAAACGAGGATTTTCGTACCAGAAAAGTATATTTTAAAGACACTAGAGCCTTCATGCTTGTTTCAGGCTAGAATCAAGAGTCACTACATCGTTAATATATCACTTCTTGTATAACATTTATCCACGTTCTAATATACATATACCCTCGAGTTACTATTCCGTAGAACAAGAGTTGACACGGAGAGGTTGTTCGATTGTTAGTATCAAAATAAACTTCACCCTTTCTAGCTCTCTATGACCTCTTAACTGTGCGGTGCATCCTTATATCGGAGTGTGTTTTTGCGACGGTTGTAGAAAAACCCTTCTCAACTAATAGCTCATATACATAGACGTCACACTTTCGATATGATTCTCAATTGTTTGTCGTGTGTGTGACAAGCTTTTACATATCCTCACTGTATTATTAATCTTCTTCATCTTTTCTTAATAATTTTATTATTTAATATATATCCCAACTTTGTAAACTAAAACCTGTAACAATTATTAAGTTTAAAACACCAAATTTGAACACAAAAATAAAAATATTTAAAGATAGACCTCGTATGATTACAGAATGCCAACAGAGACAACCGGCAATATTTTAAAAAGTATGACATATGTATTTCATATACATTTGCTCAATATGCGTTGCTGTAGATTTCATTGCATTGCAAAATGCAAATATAGATTTCATTATAAGTTGCAATATAATGACAATATGATAATTGACTTTCCACAAATTCCTTGGAAATTGAAGATGTTGTTCTATGTAACCAAAGGGATACCACCAAGATGCATATCAAAATTCATATCCCAACACACGACCAACGAATTCACATCCAATACCCACACATAGTAATACATTTACAGAAACACATCGACAGTAGGTTTTATTCTAGAAAGTTTCATCGTATGAAGAAATGCATCATTATACCTCCGGTGTGATAAATTCCAAAAACAAACCACAAAACAAAATCTTAACTAATTCACTGCATAATTGCAATTAAACAACATTCACATAGCTTTTATCTCAACTGAGGCATTATTTGATCTGAGAAAGAATATGACCGCCACATAGCAAAATTTCATTGACAGACAGTTTACGCCCAGTAGGCAGGAATACTAGGATTCCAAAGACTTAGTCCCATTGAAAATTTATGGTATGATTTTCAACCTCGGGCCTCACCTTCCATTATTTGTTTCGTGTCGTCGAATATTTCAGATTCGCAGCAGCATTCTGGTGGTTCGAAAGAAGTCAGAGAAAATGACCAAAACACTATCTTTGACGATTTAATTATGACAATTCCATCAGCAGACAGGACAGACTGAGATACACTGTAGTTTTCAGATTTTTCTTAGTTCTATTGGTACTTTTACAGATAAATAGCAGAGCTGAGGAAGTTTCCTCGTTGATTCTGCGTTCTGATTCTATTAGATTCGATAGTCGTTAGGGTAAGTGGATAAAACGATGGTGTCTCAGTCGCAGAGTTTAGAAGTATTAAAGTAATGAAATAGTCATAGTTAAAGATAACAGTTTAAAACCTTGTCCTTAGAGACTACTAACGATATTTCAAAGGTGACTAAAGGCATCGCACAGCATTTTTTGGAAAAAAGAGAATTAAATCTCATTGAATATTTATCATCTTTTTAATTGCGCAATTTTTCGTACAATATTAGAGCATTTCCCTTTGCCATGGAAATTATTTGGCGCATATATTTTCTGCCGAAAACACAACACAAATTAACTCTTCCAATCGTCGGGTTTTTGATACCCTTGCCTGTGTCTCAGTTCCTTCTATGTGAAACTGTATGGCCACGTCAATTTATCTGTCCGTGCTTCTTCGTCAATGAAAGCACCTTTCAGCTCTAATATTCACCGGGCGAGGCTATAATCCTGCCGGTCTGCTTGGAGGTGCGTCTGAGTGCTGCTCCCGGAAGTAGAGACCTCCACGCGACGCTTAGAATGCGTCTCTTGCACATCAGACCTAAGTGGCTGGACGTGATAACCATTGCAAACCAGTTTTAATATCCAGTAATTAAGCAAAGATCATAAATGGGAGACATTAAAACATCTCATCAGTTAAAAGTAATTTATTCAAAAGACAAAAAGGCGCATAAGTTGGGAGTGTGTGGAGTCTAGGAATTCAAGCCCCCATTAGCTCAATCATCCCCATGAGAGGTTCGTGCCACAACGGCAATTAAAGCGGGACTCTGAGCGTTGACCGCATTACAGAACCATAAACAGTTAGAACTTCTCTCAGATGATCAAAGGGGTTGTATCTTTGTATAATTTAGAGATAGTGCCAAAATTTAAAGAGAAATTCGGGTACGTATTACTATATATTTATCCATAGTAATGACATAATACACGATATAAATCCATCAAAAAATTTATTTTCCATGCTTTCAATAATACAGAAATTTTTGAAAGACTTGAAATTTTCACATATAATATTTGGAAAATATAGGAACCATCATGATATGTAATTATCATAGGAATAGATGATGCTTGTAACACCATGGAGATGGAATCAAGACTCCCACGTTATATATACAAGATAACGGTTAAGTATACGTGAATAGTGTTCATCACGCCACCTCTACCTGCGCCAATTGTATTTCAACTTTCCTATCTGCCTTGGTCTTCGCCCCTCCTGTGGTCTCCATGGAAGAACCCGAGCATGTAGGGTCTGGAATTCATCGTACAAAGATAACGAGATGGTAAGCAGCATGCAGAGACTGATGCCGGTTACAACCAATTACGAACAGAGAGCCACTGCATGCCATAATGTTTTTCTGGTCTCTGAAGTAGATGTCATAGCAAATGCATAAGCAGTTGATAAATGAACTTACTCGTAATTTATGAGACTGATTCCTATGGTGGTGTCTCAAGCAGCTAACATTCCACTAGAGCATTGTCTCAACATCCATACAAACTCTTTCATCGAAATGAAAAAAATTTAAAAATAATAAGTACTTCTAATACACAGAATAATAGAATATGATAATACTAGAAAAATCATAATTTATTATAAATCTAGTATAAAGTTAATTAATAACCAGTCATTATTATATAGTTTAAAAATTGTACATATGACAGTATAAGGAATTATGTGAAGAACTCAAGGATGTACATTTGTGGAACACTCAGCCCCCGAATTCACAAAAATACCAGTTGATAGAAGGGAGGTAGTGCGATAGGAGGAACTACACGATGTGAGAATAAGAGAAGGTTAAAGGCGCCGATCACGCTGAACGCTTTCAGAGCAATTTAATGGCCCAGGAATGCTTAGACAGTTGTTGAAAAGTAGTCAAAGTCCAAGACCAAGACTCAGAGGCTCAATTTTGTTCTACATTGGACACAGGGAAACCCGCCATAAGAAAATGCCACATGCTTGAGAATATCGGAGAAGCATCCTATTCGCTTCACCACTCTCAAAAGTAATAATATAGCCAATGTAAAGTTTGCGACCAAACAAACAGACAGACGGGCCAAAAAACTAAAAAGTCCCTGATCGAAAGAGTTCAGGGCAATAAATTGCAACACCCCAGGAAAATCCCTTCTGTAATCCAAACATTGAATAGCTGGTACCTGAGGCTCCATCTGGTCCTTGAATGATATGAATCAGTTGTTCCTTGCAGTTTATTTAGTCCTCTCTTTTTTGCCTCGGACTGACCTAGTCAGGCTGGGGTTAAAAAAAGAACGTGCTTAATTAGGATAAAGTCGAGGAATAGTGGAAAAGGAGAATAACCAATGGTGCATTTTTTGGAGAAGGATGTGGGAATGGACATGCAGGTGATCATGGTTGGGCAGACATTCAGGCGTGAAGTAGGCGATTTGCGATCATTAAATTTGCGTGTTGCTTGCGAGCGGATCGCATCAGCGACGTAGATATATTAATATACAATTGATTCTCATGCACTATATATAAACATGGGATCTACACTTGAAAAGCAAGAGATAAATTTTTGCCTAAATTATTAATCATCCACATATGGTAGCTCTGATCAACACAGGGGTCTAAGCAGAAAGCTTTTCCTTTGATTTTGAATTATCAATAATAAACATA
>CAJDSM010036269.1:1214-18658 GCA_903981925.1 Ostrea lurida | reverse complement strand
AGTATACGGACAAGTAGTTCCTTTTTACAATATTTTTAATTATAAATTATTCCGTCAATTTATATATTGCTGCTCGGGGTTTTTTTTTTGTATTGTAGAAATGTTGATCAATCGGGGACAAGTTGACTGATCGACAATTAACAGTTCACACTGCTAGAAAAGGTTGACGGTTGACAGGTCGACAGTTGACACATGTTAGAAGGAAAAGGTGGACGGTTGACAGGTCGACAGTTGACACTTAACACAGAAAGAAAAGGTCGACGGTTGACAGATTTACAGTTGACACATCATACTGCAAGTAAAGGTCAACGGTTAACAGGTCGACAGTTTGAAAAGATGGACAACTAGTATAAATATCAATTTTCAACCGTCGACATATATTCAAATATCAACCGTCAATAATTAATGAAAATGTCAGTTGTCGACCTGTCAAACATATAGCAGTAAGGAAAGTACCAACTGTCAACCGTCGACAGATAATAGAAATTTCATGTGTCAACCTGTTAACCGTCGACAGATAATAGAAATGTCAACTGTCGACCAGTCCACCGTCGACAGATAATAGAAATGTCAACTTTCGACCTGTAAACCATTGACAGATAATAGAAATGTCAGCTGTCAACCGTCGACAGATAATAGAAATGTCAACTGTCGACCTGTCAACCGTTTACATTTGTAAGGGGGTGATTTACTTCTTAATGCTACACTAGAAGGAACTACGTATTCGTATACTGGAGAGAACACCTCTGGTGTGTCCAGGGGTCCGTGTTTGCCCAACTTTTGTTCTTGTATACTAATTGGGACTTACGAGATTGTTCACTGTTTTTTATTTTTGCCTTTGCATATAAAATAAAAACAAACTTTCTGAATGTAAACTTTTAAATAATTGTCACTCTTATGCTAATGAGTAAAATTTCGTCCAGATAAAAAGAAATATTGTTTCAATATAATACTTTTATCATTTCTTTTCGTTGCATTTGCATTGATCAATTTAGAATACATTTGTCTTTTTTTAATACGAGCACTACTTAAAACCTACAAAATTAGTTCTTCTTTGGTAATCATTGACATTTGCTACGTGTGTTTTTTTTTGGCAATTTAGATACCTGATGTAAATGTATTGTACTTTGCATGATTTTTACCCGAAGAGTTAAGAGGCCGTCCACGGAGATATCAGACAGTCGCTATAATATTGCCGCCACATGCCATTCTCACCAATTTTATTCATCCTCGGTGAAAGTTAAGATCACACGCTAATTTTATCGTATGTAAAGTAAATTCTTTAAAAAACATCGTTAAGAGCTTCAACCAGGCCTCTTTCATTATTTTGATAATTCTATATAATGTGTATAAAATGGTCATTTAGAAAAGTTAGATAAAACCCGATACAATCAAATTTCTTTAAAACATATGTGCAGTATTCGAAGATAATTGTCCAATGATTAAAATAAAACAATAAAATTGCTGGGATATTCTGCTA
The DNA here is from genome assembly GCA_903981925.1 of Ostrea lurida. NCBI lineage: Eukaryota > Metazoa > Mollusca > Bivalvia > Ostreida > Ostreidae > Ostrea > Ostrea lurida. Next base: position 17,178 of record CAJDSM010036269.1, on the reverse strand, counting down.
CTTTTGAGCATTTACCAACGGGATGAGCTGAAAACCAAGTATTTCGAGTTATCTCCCTTGGCGTAAACACTGTAAAACGACCCAAAACTTGCATAAATTGTAATTTTTGAAAGAAAGAATATTTATTTAAGACACCAGCCATGTGTCTTGGTACATTGTATATGTAATTTAAACATAATTTTCCCACTAAATGTATATTCATATTCAGCTCGGACCTATCAAGGTTTCGTGGGTAAACAAACATGATGACCGACATGTTTGGGGGAGAGTAGCGACCGTTTTGCGCTTCTCGGACACACCATGCCTTATGAATTGTTCAAGGACATACATGTAAGGGTCATTTAAATAAGTTTATCGCAAAGTTGGAACTGTTTCTAATTTTACCGAGACTGGCTGTAAAGCAGCTGCAGATCGGACTAGCCTATCAAGTCTCCTATCGTGCAGACGACTATTCCTAATATGCCACGGGTTCAGAACTTTTCGACCCTGGACGTTTCGACACAATTTAGGGTCGAAATGTCTCTCTAAAAGATAGATGTTTCGACCCCAATGACGTTTCGACCCAATTTCAAATATTTGGGTTGTAAGAAAGTGCCCCACATACACATTTGGATGTGTAGACACATATCTCATAATCGTCTTCACACCCAACACTGCTTCTTTATTATTTTTCATAAGCTTTGGTCACTTTTGGGTCAACTAATTAGCGCCAATCTTTTGTCATGTTTTATGGCAGTTAAATTACAAGCTTCCCTTTTCGAACTTTCAAATTCTTTCGGTGAAACAAAGGTTGTATGGAGTGCCTCACATGCCTATTTGGTTGTGTACACAAAGATCTCCTCATTATCGTCTTTGCACCCAGCACTGCTTATTAATTTCATGTATTTTCAAAGACTTTGGTCACTTTCAAATCCACTATAATTAGCGCCAATCTTTTTGTCATGTTGTATCGCAGTTCTTACAAGGACGATGTTCAAATTATCTTAACAAATTTCATAGAAGAAATATAAGCAGGAAATTGTTTTTGTTTTCAAAGTTTAGGGAAATCCTCATGTAAATCTAAATATTTAGTAACAAAATAGGTGAGACGTTTCGCATTATAGAGTTTTATAGTCTAATTTACGTATATTTAACATATAAAACATTGATTTTCTCCATATTTTAATTGTATGACATTTCAGAGCTATTCAAACTTAGAATATTTTTCAAAATTTCATGACCTTTTACCACCGAAAAATGCCCTGAAAGTAGTTTTGTCCATGTAAAACCAAAACGAAACAAGATAGAAACTTTTTATTTGGCAAATACAATATTGGTCAGTATGAAACAGTACACAAAATTTCATGAAAATCTGAGAGATGGCATGCGTTGACCTCTGCTTGATTTTACACTGGACAGCCTCTTAAAACTCAAAACATCATTTTTTGTTTCAGTACATTTTTAAGCATTACTCTTAGAAAAGGAAATATGTTCAAAACTACAGCACACACAACATAATAATCCTAAATCGTGAAACATGATTTGGTAACGTACATTTTCAACTTTCAATAACACAAATATAACCATCAATAAATCAACTGTAAAGAAATAAAAATCAATAAATTGACAATCCTGCTGTATTTTAGAGTTGACAGAGACAGAAAAGATGTCCTCTTTAAACAAATCATCTATAAATGAACTTGTTAAATGTGCATTTCACTTGTTGAAATGTACAATACCGTAATGGATGTATCTTGGACTGGTTTTTACAATTTTATATTGAAATATGATGTTTTATAAAATAGCATATAAAATGGCGAAGTAACAATGTATCAAACGTAATCGTAGTAAAAAAAAACACAACACACAAAATCGAGTGTAGGGCAAGACGGACCTTCGACAAAAGCAAAGGCAAGATCGGGTGTATTCTTTTTATACACAGCAATATGAAATAATTGTCAATGATTATTATTTTAAGAAATTGATGTTGATAAAATGTGAAAAATAGAATTATTAATTCGCATATAAAACATTTAGCTAATGCTTATAGGCTTAATCAGTCACTTTAACATTACTATGTCATTGAAGTGTTATTCTAGTTTGTAATATTTTAAAGACTATTCTAATATAACATTTGGTGGTGATATTTTCACGAATTAATGATTTCCATTTCACATGTCGATTCAATATATCCAAACGAACTAGAAATATTAGGGACACCACAGTCTTCCCATGCTGCTTCGTTACTGGATATTTTATTGAAGCATTGGACATTAACGGCAAACTAACTACTCAACTTTTAGTGACAACGGGAACGATTCAGCTTCTCCATCGTCAAACTTCCCATATTTGTGTAGCAATATTCCATCATCACATGCATACGGTTGGTATGTCTCTCAACTTATTCGATACTGCAAGAGCGTGTTCTGTGTATAATCCAGTTTTTGAACGAGGCAAGCGCACTTACAGACAAGTTTGTTGTTGCAGGGGTTCGAACAGTCACGTTTAAAGCAGCAGTTTTCGTAAATTTTTATGGTCGTTTATAACAATTTAGGTTACCAATATGACCTATTCATTGAGTTCAAATGTTGTCTGATGTGTTTCATAGCCATTGTTAAGCCGTATTTTCACTACTGATATTGACTACGGACTTGTTCCGGTGTTACCTGATCAGACTATGGGGCTCAGGGCGGGGTGTGACCGGTCAAACAGGGGATGCTTGCTCCTTCCTGGGCAACCTGTCCCACCTTGGTGTGTCCAGGGTCCGTGATTGCCCACACTCTTGTTTTTGTATTATATTTAGGACTACGAGATTTGGTCACTGTTCGCTATCTTTGCCTTTACATTTGAATAATTTTCTAAAACTGTAAATTGGAAAAAATATTAAATGTACGTTACCATACATAACGCACATTTCATTTTTTAAAATCGATTCTCCTATGATCACATGTTAAAAAACCCAATAAACTAGTCAACAACTTTTATCTGGATTGCTCAAGAAGTGCACCAGACATGTTTTATATTCATAAACCAATAAATGAAATTCAAAATCACATTACATATGAAGACCCGTTGTATCCTCTGTACAAGGGGAAAATCGTAATTTTCTTTTACATCTAACACGAAACCGACATATAGCATTCAAAATCGTTCTTCGTGTATCTTATAGAATTTGTAAAATGTGAAAACGAGAACATTATATTATAGTTCCGGATTTTATAGTAACGCACATTGCGGTAGCGTACATTTTTTAACAGAATTTTTTCCTACCGAAAAACAATTGAATATTTTTGTGAAAGATATACACGATAGACAAATCAAAGGTGTTTGATATTTCTATTCGGCATATTAAATGCGAAAGAAACTAGTGTAACATACATTTCTCTCTTATCTCTACGCTAAGGAATATATATTTTCAGTCAAGAATTTGGAAACAAATTGTTTGATTCGAGAATCATTTCTTTCAATTCATCAGCCAAAAGGTATATGACAATTTAAGTGCGTTATATTTTGTATAGCAACGTGTCATCTGTACATGATTAGGCAGGTATCTAATTGTACTGATTATTTAAAACATTGGGAGAAAATAGGATATGCGACAGGTACACAATACAAAATAAATATTTTTTTTTCGCCACAGAATCTGACATATCTGCTTTGTATGAGGATATTTCATTTAATATTGACTCTAATGCAAACCACATTATATGATAAACACCTTGCAATCGTCAACTTTCCTTCTTTATGTAGCAATGTACCACTATCACCTGCTTATGGTGTGGATGTCTCCCAGTTGATTAGATACGCAAGAGCATGTCATGCGTATGAGAACGTTTTAAAGCGAGGCCAACTACTAACCAAAAAGTTGATGTTGCAGGGTTATAACGATTCTCGTTTAAAGTAATCATTTCGCAAATTCTACGGTCGCTATAATGACCATGTTTACGGTTACATATTATCACTAGGTCATGTTGACCGATTTCTTTCATACCTTTATTAGACTGTCATTTTCTACTAGATTTGACGACGGGTCATCCCGTTTTACCTTGTTTTTGACTAAGGGCTCACGACGGGTGTAAACGTCAGCAGAGGATGCTTATTTCTCCATGGCACCCCGATCCTGCCTTTGCTTTTTGTCGGAGGTCGTGTTGCCTACATTTGACTTTCTTTATATGTTTTTGTGACTATGATTACGTTTTAACACATTGTTTACATGGCCAATTTATATTTTACTACCGAATATTAATCTCTGCTGGTGGATAATTTGTCCCCCAAGGATACTTGACGTTCGTTATATATGTTAGTATGAGTATAGAGAAGAACAATAAAGATATACTGGCTGGCACGTCGCCCAGGATAAAAATGAGCCCCTCTGTTGAGTCTGTTAGGGACACAAGCTCAAACAGATCGGTTGGTGTCCCTCATATTTTCCTGCGGGACATCAAACACATGTCATTCATAGTGTCAGATAACAACCAGTTTTGATATCAGAATGCCAATAACTTTACTTGAATTAGAAACTGTTTAATCTCCTTACAAAATATTTACGACGATTCATTTACAGACCCCATGTGTTCCATGTTTAAATGTTCTGCAAAAGAATGTAAAACATGTGGTGTTCTTGTCACTAGAAATATATTTAGAATTAATTTAACCAACCAACAGTTTGAGACCAAGACTGGTGAAAATCTGACGTGCAAATCTTCTAATTTTGTCTACGGAATTGAATGTAACCTATATGGGCTCATATGTGTCTGAGAAACCAAGGGATCTTTTAGTAAACGTATGACGGGCCATATATTTGAAATTAATAACAGGGGCCATCAACTTCTTTATAAAGAGTTTAACTCTCTCAACCATTCCATACAAAAAGGCGAAGGTAACATTGTGTATCAAACCACGTAATCATAATCCAAAAAAACATATAACAAAATCGGAGTGGTAGGGCAACACGGACCTACCGACAAAAGCCGAACGGTAGTGATCAGGTGCCACTGGGAGGAGTTAAGCATCCTCTGTCTGACCGGTCACACCCGCCGTGAAGCCCTCTAGTCGAAATAAAGTAGACGGGAATTCACCCCGTAGTACAAATCTAGTTAGGAAAATGAACAGTCTAACAAAGGGTATGGACACAAAATCCAGCCCAAAATATGACTTAGGTGAAATAATTTGTTAATTCGCAAACACAGGTCATTATAAGCGAAACCGTCCCGAATTTTGCGAAATGATGATTTAAACGAGATTCGTTAATAAACCCTGCAGCATCAACTTTTTTGTTAAGTCCCTTGGCCTCGCTTTAAAAAAGTCGCATAAGCATAGCATGCTCTTGCGTTATCGAATCAACTGGGGAGTATACACACCATAAGCAGGTGATAGGGTTATATTACTAGCATAGAAAAGTGGAAAGTTGACGTTGCAAGAAGTTAAAGTCATCACGCTTATCATATAATGTAGTTGTCAGCTTCTGCATTAGAGTCAATGTTATTAAGCTCAAAATATCCAAATATGAAGCAGATATGTCAGATCTAGTGAGTGTCCTTAATGTCGAGCTTCTTCGGGATATATCAAATTGGAATAATTGTGAATGATGATTGTTAATTTGAGAATATAGCACAATCAATCTCTACCTTAATGTAAGGTTGAAGGAACAACGGCCAAGTTTTTTTGTTCTTTATCCCGTAAACTAGTCTTCTGTTTCAAATTCTGCTTCATATGGAAATACACAAAAATACAGAGTCTGCCATATAAGGGGGGCACAATTAGTGCCCATAGGCACTACGTATCGGACGTTGTGTTGGATAGACCTGAGGTCCCTTTCCGCGAAAGACATACATGAAAGTTATTATTTCTAGTAACGAAACCTAAGCAATGCATCTTAAATATCTACTTCCCATAGGTACTTGTGTGGGCAATCAGAGTGTTTTCATCCTCTTGATCTTATGAGAAAGGATAGAACATCATAATGAAAAATAATATCATCATACCAACAGTCCCGCAACATTAAAGTACAACCTTTCTGTCTGCAACGAAGAAGAAATATTGGGATTTTAGCGAAAACTACGGCACTGTTTTCTTCGTAAGATGCACTACGATCTAATAATTGTCAAGCTATATGGAATATTTTCCACGCCTACAATGTAACAATATAATGATGTGAATTCGGATTGTATTTAGCCGCAATATGATTTCGAGAACATAAAGAACGTAGTCCAAATGAACATCGAGTTCGTACAACAACTCCATAAGAATCACACGAATGTTTCCTATCTTGGATCCGTTTTTACTAAACGTGATAAACCATTGCGCTTACAACATTTCATTATTCGCACCATGAACTGTAAAATATGTCCCTCTTGAAAATTAATTTGTATGAAATACACGAAAAAAATAAAGCTAGAGCCATACTTGGAGTTTGCCTCCTAACATCCGGAATACACGAATCTATTGTCACTTATAATTGGACAAATATTTGGAGAATGTTGCACTATCGTCTTACAGGACTCTTTGTGTCAAAGATATTTCTATCATCACCATCGGTTATTAGTTTGATAAGAGATGAACTACATAAACATAACCTTCTCTTAGGATCCGAGATTTTTCTCATAATCATATCTGACAATTCGGACAAAAAAAGGAATTGAGAAATTGCTGATACCAACTCTAATAACAACATCCACCAAAACCATAAAAAAAAGTTTACAGTCCTAGTAATTTCACGAAGCCTTACTTTAAAGTGGAGCATATGTTCATATCAGGTCAGATAGAAACAGGCGAATCAGAAAAAAATTCAGAACAAGGGGGTCGAAAAACGTTTTCAACCAATGATATAATTTTTTTTAAATGACTATGAATCTAAGGGTGTAGTCAATCGCTGGAGCCTGAAGTAGTAGGGCCGAAGTTTCAATTTAAGTTTTTAGTAACTACCTAGTGCTAATCTCCTTGAGAGTTTCCACTACAAACTATTTACATATAGAAAGCGGAGTTCTAAAAATTACACATCCATTATATGGAAAATGCACAAGTGAATAAGTTCAGTATTAATATTGTCTCGCTGCCAGCAAAATTTGTTGGATAGTGAGTGAAAATGATTGATAAGTCTAATTGTAATCATATGGAACACTATTGGATGATATATTCTCACGGCTTCTTGTAATCCTCCAGCTTCCTTTAAGGGCGCAGGTTGGCGTCACAAACATAGCACGGCCTAAAATATTCTTGAGCATGTTCAATTTTAGATGATAATTCAGCCCCATAATATCTTGTATAGGTCCCGACACTAAATGTAATTGGTTACGTACTTCCATATCTTTGATATAGCTTTGTGATTTATTAAAAACGATTTTTAATTAAATTGAAGCTTAGGAGCAAATGATCCAGAAGTATAAGCATGAAAAATCTACGTCAATAGATCGATAAAGCGCATATTTCCAATATTATTTTATTTAAGAAAATCGTTCAGCTTGTACAAACGGATTTTTAAGAAATTATTTCTATAACAAAATAATTCAAGCTGAATGAATACAACATAAGCAGAAGGAACAATGTTGTTTTTTTAACATACATCCTTGCAAAACCGGTTGTGAAAAAATATCCGGCTTTGTAGAAAGCGGGCCGGAAACCACCTGATACATCACATTTTATTCTATTTCAATCGAACGGGGATTTTACCCAGTGGAAGTCCTTCAATAAGGAGGTCCGCTCAAAAGAAGGTTGTAAGTCAAACGCCGGTATCTTTGTGAGGCTGTCACTGACTTGCTTTTATTTGTAAGAATTTTAAATCATTATTTCATAAGATATTCGTTCAAGTTTCAAGTCATGGTAATATAAATATTGTAAGAAGAAGGTTACGTCTGCACACAGATATTCATAATGAAAGCACAGTATTAAGAATATTCATACACAGTTGGTACCCTCAAATCGTTTCCAATTCTTTTTCCTGTACCGAGAGCTTATTGCTATCTAAAGAATTCTACCGGAACATAATGCTCTATTTTTAAAGTTATCACAAGTCTACGTGCAGCAAATAAGTCATCAGAAAACCATTCTAGGACATGGAAAGAAATGCAGTGACATACTTTATGGAGCCACCCCTACCTTTATTAAGCCAGTGGTTTCGGCCTGAAGCTAGATTGCCACTCTCCCTGTCAATTCTCACGCTACAGAGCGCACACATGGGTTAAATCTGGGCGAGGCGACAAGTTTTCTAGAAGTTGAAGCTGGTAAGATGAAACATGATTACATTAGATTTTTCGGTTTCACGACAATAAATTAGTATGACATCTACAAAATATTTATTTTCGGAGGAGCTAAAATATAAATTATTGTTTGAGTGTTCTTCCTCTATTATAGACATTTCTTCGTTTACTGAATACAGTTAACATATATAAATCTCTCCAAACATTTGGTGATTAAACCATAATATATGAACCTTGGGAAGGGGGGAGGGGGGTGGGTGCCACCCTCTACAGTGAAGTGAAGCCAAAAATGGGTAGAGAGTGAAGAAGACCACATATCAAATGGTTATCTACTTTCACGTCAACCGCATTAATTCAGGAACACTAACACAAATGTAGTGGTAAACTTTTTTAGTTTTGCCGACTGGGATCCCGCTTGCAACTCTCGTTATTTTGACAAACAATTCTCCGGAATTTGGTGTTGTGTATCTATAGAGCCCTGTTATGCCTTAACGTCCCCAGCCTAATTGGTGACTGTTCCAATTTGCCACAAAAAAGTGATAAACCCGGACCAGCTGCACACATGGGGCAAGAAAGAAGGTATACCCACAAGGGTTTGTGTATGAACAAAAGAAAACCCGCCCCCTCCTAAAATACACTGTATTTTTTCCACTATAAGGGTGATGTTCGTAGTGAATTTTTTATATTTTTCACAAGTCTCCTCTGCAAGTAATTCACGCGTGACTATATGAATGCCCAAGTTCAGTGGAAACCAGGTACCAAATGGAAAATACAATAATGACCACAAAAAGCAACATACTAGGGACTGCGTAATTCGGGTCGCACAATCTTTCGTATCGACATATATTGCAGATAAGCTTTTTTTCAAAAATGTGATGTGCGCTACGTGTATTGCAATATTTAGTTTCAAATATACTTGTTCGTCTCTGTTATAGATTTTAAGAATAGATTTCCATGCAGCAATAGATGAAAATTAAAAAAGACATAGTCATCAGAAGGACCAACCATAGGCCTTGGTCTTTCCGTTTGTTCGGGTTTTTGGGAAGTAGAAAAACTAGCTTTTATATCATTAGTCGTTTTTGAACAATCACAAAAATGCTTCAGTCATATGAAAGCGGTTATATAGAATTTGAAGCAAAATCTTGAAGTTTAAACGTTAATTTTTCTAGCCCTAGCATCTCTCTCCTGATCATATCCGGTATTAAGAAAAAATGTATCGCGATAATAGAACGAATCACTTTTTTTAGAGAACGAATCGCTAACTACTTCATCGGAATACAGATGATATTCATCCGCACACGACCATGCAAGACCTCAAGCACAAACAGGTTCTAATACATGTACTATACCCGAAATCGAGGATTCGTTCGGTCCACCCGAATCTCCAAAGGCATACTTCATGTAATTACAATTATATATACTCCTTGTATCATTACCTCAAAGTTACAAAAAATGCCATTTATTTAATTTTTATTGCTATCGATTAGCATGTTGCTGGAAGTGATGGCATTGCAATAGTTAGCTGTGTGAAGACGGTGGTCACAGAATGCTACCCTCTGTACCCTGGTATCATAATTCTTGCTAAACACCCCTAACCACCATATTCATATTGCACAAGTTCTAATTTTTAGTAAAACAAAAATCCTCATTAAGAGTATTTATATATTTAAGCTTCATTGCAGGCCCCGTGGTTTACATGTATGTATAAGCCCTTTGCTATATTAGAGTCCAAATTGAAGTAAAGGTGTGTATTCGGTATAGGAATACTATAGGTAAACCCATATACACCACACAGTTATCAGGAACGAATTCTACTAATAAGGTAAGATCATTCAGCAAAATGTATGCTTTAGCATCGGTTACTATGGTTACCGAAGAATGGAAAACATGCAATGTGATGAAAATGAATTGTTCATACTGATTGCTTCAACTGTGCACGAATCACAAAGCAAATATAAAAATAGTAACTAGCATAATACATGTACCATGTAATGGCCAATCCATGATAACGTCTAACTTACTAACGTGCTATTGTGGGCATTCAGTCTCATTCTGGTTTGATTTCTCGGTGCACCAATTATATATCTGACAAAATTCTATAAAATATAGTATTATAATGATTTCTTAATTGACCGTCTGAACCTTTCGCTCATCCATCAAATACAGTTGAACTTCGTTATGTCTAAAAACACTGTTATCCTCCCGAATCACCCTCTATGCCAGTAATATGTTCGAAACTGATTTTCGGAGGTCCAAACACCTATATTTTTATCTTTAGTAATTTACTATTAAACACACATCACTTTGATATCATCCGATCAACTTCCAATGTGCCTTCCTAAACTTTTTTTTCTCTTGGTTTCATCGCAGTTCGAGATATATGAGGTTTCGACTCTTATATGCCTATTATTTGAAGTTTGCTAGGTGCATGCTCAACAATCTTTTTTCAAACTCTATCCTTTAATCTATTGATCATGTTCACCATATCTTCGGGGGGGGGGTCGTTAATTTTCCCCTAAGTAACTTTTGTTTTAGACAATTCCCTGTCTTTTTATTCCTGCAGTATTCTGTAACAGACATATATAGCCTCGCTACATTTTTTTGTTGTTTTTAATTTTATGCAAAACTACATGTAATATCTATCTAATGTTATAATTCTCGCCTTATAGTTTGTGGTATCTTGGTGCTGACCCACCAGAAAAAGAATGAAGAGAACAATACAAAGATAACATGAATGTTAGTGTCTCTCACATAAATTGCCCCAGACTTGGTCTGGAGTAGCTATTTGGAACGCTCTTGCCCGACTAAGATAAATCATTTTACTCTGGTAAGTACAAGTTGTTTATATGTGGAGCTTGGAGCAGCAGAATTGAAATGAAGAGTTAATCGTCCAACAAGGAATATGTACATGAAAACTTTTTGCACATTTGCATGTGATTGCACAATCTGTTATAGATTATATTAAAAATTATGGGTCTCTAATACAGTGATGATTTTTACAGTTTAGGCCATGCCATAATTTCACCTCAATAACATTTCTACGCATGTCCGTCCATGTATACTAATAATAGCACAATCACAAATAAATAAAATATTTTGTATCAGCACATTGAGACAGACTAATAATATTCAGATATATAGACTATTATTATTTTTCTGAACATATAGTATACACCAACGAACACAAAACACCCACAAAAATCAAGATAACATACCTGATACTTTAGTTGGCAGATAGTGAAAGGAAGAAGCGCACAGAGAAACTCACTTCTGAATGAATGATAATTTGTTTCTTTGGACGCTAAGTTGTCCATTTAAAACAATACTCGACGCTGTTATTTAAAGGCTTGTGGCTGTTGCAGACATCACAATGACTATAATTGCAAGCTTAAGAACCAAAATATGCGAAACTGAAAAAAAATAATTTATGTCATTAATAAATTCACGGATCTATTATAAAATTGTTTTTTGTATTTTGTATAAATAAAAAACACCTAATAAATAAAAATATTTAATATGATAATTTTTAGGAAATTACTTTCGCATCGCTATGAGTAATAATATATATTTTTAATCCAATTACTAGTTGTTATAACAATGTAAAACGCGAACATAATAGCTTTATCATTTCCTCAAAATGAAGGGTTTATTCACCTTGCATACAAACATAGAATACACAAGACATGATACATATAAATTATAGTCGCCTTTTCGCGCAAATGCTCTTGAGACTAACTATCACATTATGAACCCAATTTATACTATTCGAATCTATTATTAAAAAGCTATGGAATCTCAGCCTAATGGTCATAGGCTCAAAATTTATATTGTTATAAGATGTGGGTTTGAATATCCTTAGAAGAATTTATTATTCGATTGAAAATTTATGAATGACGCGCCACTGTCTATACTGGTCAACCCCAAAATTTGGTTGCCTAATGAGGATAACGTTATATTAATTCAGCCAGTATGGTGGTGCACCTTGAAAGAGCGATATAATAAATATAGTGGTTTTCTCAATCATATTTTATTGCTATACCGCCGCGATGTCGCAAAAAAGGAAGTGCCCGAGCAAGCGCCGAGAAAGACACATATACTCGGATCAAAGGGTTACATAACAAGTCTACAATTTCCTCCGACTTGTCTATTAATAATTACCATAAAATATCAATGCATATTATTTCAAAGAAAATTAAAAATTGGGTAGCTTTTTGTCCCTTTAAAAAAGAAACAAATAATGCACAATAAATCATCGTGTAGTAATTTCACTTCAAAGAAATGGTGTGCCATTTTTATTTATCAAAGCACAGCAGCCTAATTCTTTAAACATAGTAGCATAACTAACAAATGAAAAATATTTATTCTCAGTTTATAATATGATATCATAATATCATTACTTTTACAATTAGATCTCACAATTACATTGCCTTTATGAAAAATTACCTGTATTCGAATAAAATTAATTTTCAGTTGTGGGAAATAAAAATCCCATAGAGCAGAACTCCCGTAGCAGAAGTCTTTGCCTTGCCTGCTGTCCACATACCAAAATTGTCACATTCGTGCTTCGGAACACAATCTTTTCCCTATCTAACCATAGCTACAACTCTGATAATACTTCAGTTTGAAAGACCATAGATTTCACAATGACATTTGTTATTAATTTCCCAAGTGACTGTGTAATTATGAACAATGGATATGCCATCAGAAAATTTATTAATGAAGCATATAAGCGCAACATGCATAGTAACATCACCATATCTACAAGTAAGGTGATTACAAGGACAAGTTTTTTTATGTAAGACAAAATTTTATTCATACAAGATGATAACATTCGTAAAAAACTGTGAATAGATAACTAAATGAAAATAAGTAAGAAGAGAAAAGTAAAGACACAAGTAAATTTGACTAGTCCATTAACAAGACACAGATACCCCATTCAGCATACCAAGGTAATATTTCATTACATGCAGAAGTCCCCGTTTCTACATTTTTTTAATGACCTGGCCTACAACACTTCCGGATATAATCTTTGATTAAATTATATTAATGTAGGCGACCGCCAAATTTAATTCTTCAACACTGGCGGCCGCCACATTATATAAATTTAATCTGGCAGCTTGCCAGATAAATTTAAGTGGCGGCCAGACGTAATTTATGTGGCGGCCACCACTTAATTTTAACATGGCGAGCTCGACTAGTTAATTCTCAATCTCTCTCCTCTCTCTCTCTCCCCGACTCTCTCTCTTCTCTCTCTGTTCCGTTTGCCTCTCAATGCAACAGTATAAAACCATTTATTTGTTCCAATAATAAAGGATTGGAAATATAAAAATGTTGTAAATCTGTTTAATCATGGTCATCCGGGATATGGGTAGAGTTGTAATCGAGGCACAATCACGCTGAAACCACGTCTCTCCAAAAATGATTTTTTGAAGGTTCTACTACTAATTACTGTTTAATTGTGTCAAGACAGAGCCGTGAGCTTTGTCTACAGAAAAAAGATTATCGCAGCATTCTTGGATAATTTGTCCTCCTTTTTGTCTGTAATACTTGCTGTTATGGAATATTCGCAATGTGCCATATAGATGGCCATCGTTAATATGTCAAGAATGAGGGTTTTGCGAGTGCCGTAAAATTTTACACCTATACACTAGAGCGCTGTCCGTAAAAAAACATTTCAGCTTTGAAATAAAAAACATCAAGCAACACAAACAATCAAAACACCTCAATACTCCACCAAAACCTCTCAACTCGTTCTGGTGGCAACGTGAATTGATAGCGGTTATGAACGTTAAACTCGTCAGTCGACTTTACTGTGACAGAGGTACCTTACATCTGATTTTTGTCTAGGTATTTCTGACATTTTCTTACAATGATTTATTTTCTTATTTATCCTATTCAAGTACGAAGAGAATGTAAAAAAAATAAAAAAGTAATTTCCTTGAGGAAGGTTAATTTTTAGGTCCTTACACCACACAACCTACCAGGACAAAATTCAAGTTCCCCATAGGCAACGTTAGCGTCACACCAGCATATCTCTCTCTTCTATCTCTCTCGTTGGAATTCGTAAAAACAAAAAATGTGCTCTGGTCCAATACCGGCGAGCCCAAGAAAAGTTGTTCAGAAGTTTTAATATCAATCTAACATTATTCCTTTAAAAGATATTCTATCTTTACAATAATGTACTAAACTTTCTATGACCGGCAAAATATATTTTTCTAACATTTTAGCTTTGTTTTATTTTTTAAGCACCATGAAGAGGCCTTTTAAAGTAGACTACATCAATACTAGCTAGAATTTCAATGGAAATGGCAGTTATGTGCTGTGTTGGTCGCGTCGAATGAGATCTCTCCTTTTTCCTCAAACCTTTTAGAAATCGGCTCGTTTTTCATAATAATTTTATTTTATTTACATTTCCTACCAATTTTCTTCGTTGTTCTGCCCCGCTCAGTGGCCCAAACTCTAATCTTTCCTCTCTTTTCGTGAGAGATCGTAGCGTCGGCGAGAGGAGGCAGGGTGGGTGAGGTTCTTTTTATATTTTGTCTATCAAAATTATTATATCTTTTCGCTATCATCTGAAACTTACATGTAATATCATGTCATTATACTTAAATGTAGCTTTTCTACCCAAATCTTTACTTGTCTGTTCACTGCAATTCACGTTCTTCGTTGAAAAAAAGATGCGTGAAGCTATTGGATGGCGAGATTGTTGATGATGCGTTGTGCATTTTCATTGTGCTAATAATAATAATAAAAATAAAATGTCGACCTATCCAGCAACAACAGCTATGCTCGCCTCTTCTCTTTAACTTGGTAGGTAATTGTATTTTTGATTAATGTTGTTGGTTATATTTTCACTAAATTATGCAGAATTTATAGAACATGCGGTACACGTTTATACATTTTTCCATGTCTATCTCCCCTCAATTTGTGTAAATATTTGATAAATCTATTATTATACCAAAGTATTATATCTTACCCATAGTTTTACATAGCTGCAAACAATGGTGCCACTTCTCCGTATTTGGTTTTTTTATAATTTCTTAGATATCCACCCCACTCCCCCCTCTCCCGGCAACACAATCGAGTAAAAAAACGGAGGTAAGAAGGTCGTACGTTTCTTTGCAACTATTATTCTTTGACTATTGTATTGCAAGAAAAGCTCGACTCATCTGCCAAAATGTTGCCTCTCTCCTGTTTTGTGCGTGGCCATTGGTGGACGCTACATATCAAATCATATTTCTCATAGGGTCATCGGCGTGTGATTAAGCTCCTGTGACGTTCAACATCAGATTTCAATGTGTTGCCCAATAACTCCTTCTTTGCGTACCAAAAACTACGCTCTAGGTCCCTTTTTAGTTGATCTACTTCTTTGTATTGTCTCTTTAGTAAAGATTCCAATAACCTTTTGAAATTAACGCTACCGCCCATTTCTTTACCTTAACCTTCTTTTTTTAGAACAATATATCTGCCTTTTACAGATATGTCAACTTTTTAAAAATAGTGTTGCGTTTTAGCAAAAAAACGGCCTACTGATTATGCATTTTTCGCAATTTCTAGCCTGTAATATGAGAAAAAAAAAATTTTGTGAACAGATCAGGGGTCAATGAGTAAAATATATTTTTACATACATTTCCCTATAATTCATCATTTTTAACAAGAATAATGAAGCTGCCAGTATTTTTTAAATAAGAGTTTTCAATAAATATACTATGACCATGGAGTAGCATTATATATGATATGTTACCATGGAAACAAGTATTTAAACCTTATTTCACTTTTGGAACACCATA
>CAJDSM010036267.1:54315-78228 GCA_903981925.1 Ostrea lurida | reverse complement strand
AACTAACAAAGGGCATGAAACAAATCAGTCAACATGTGACTTAGTTGATGAACTTTGTTAATCGCAAACAAGGTCATATATAATAGCGACCGTTAGAATTGCGGAAATGATGACTTTAAAGCGAGATCGTTATTAAAACCTGGCAACATCAACGTTTGGTTAGTAGTTTGACCCGCTATAAAATATTCATCATTACGCATGGCATGCCCTTGCTGTATTCGAATCAACTGAGAGGACAACCACACCAATAAGCAGGGTGATATAGTACATTACTACCATTAGAAAAGGAAAGTTCAAACGATTGCAAAGTTCAAAGTCATCAGGTTTATCATATAATGTATTTGGCAAGTCTGCAATTAGAGTCAATATTAAGGTAAATATCCGAATTAAGAAGCAGATCTGTCACATTCTAGTGGTTTCCGTTATTCCGAGTTCGTCAGGATATATCAAATGAATAATTTGGAACATAATTGTGAAAATTATATTCGTTAAATTGATAAGACATCGTCTATAACCTATTACATGTATTAAGGTTGAAAGGACACGGCCAAGTTTTTTTGTTTATCCCGTAACAGTTTTTTAACAAATTCTGCTTCGTATGGAATATTAAAAATAAGTCTGCCAATAAAGGGGCACAATAGTGCCCATAGATGCCACAGATTGTTGGAGACATTGTCTCCAAAGACTTACATTAAATTTATATATAAGAAACCCCAAGCTATTGCCTCTTTATATCTCCTTCTGAATCAGAGTACTTGTGTGGGCCAATCAGAGTGAGTTTCTGACAAGTACTTAAAGCGGAAATATTCGCGTAGCGGGTTGTATTTTTACTATCATTTCGCGATTAATCAACTACCGCGAAATTTAAAACACGCGAAGTGCTGTTCAGGTGTTTAGGTATATGATTCTAGCGTAGAAATATCTAGCTTTCCGGCGAAATTTTAAACCATCGCGAAATGCTTAAAATTAAAAATCGCGAATTTTAGCCCGCGCAAAATTAAAGCCGCTTTACAGATATGTACCTTGTTTCCAACGACCAGAACTTTGTATTTTCGGTGCCAATCTTTGTTTCAAAACAATTATTCAACACCTGAAAAAGCCTTAGATTTTTAATTTATCGTGAGAATTCTTGTTTAAAGTGTGAAGAAATCATAACGTTATATTGATGCACGTCAACTTTTAGAAAAATCCCGTGACTTGAAGTTTCTAAAAGCTCTTAGACTTTTTGAGAATCCACATCTGATTGACACCAGTTTCTTTGGAATATGTACAGTAAATGTATTAATCTGAATATAATTGCAGACATTTTATTGCGGAATGAGTGTTATATTTCCAATTCTCATGAACAGAAAACAGAACTGAATTCATATCTATTCGAAAAAGCAATAAATAAATCATCTGTATGCAATACCTAATTCAAAGATCACCTAAAATCTTCACTCACCGTGTTTGCTAACGAAATCCCCAAAACAGGCACTGTACAAATAACTTAGTATATTCTAGGAAGATTCAAATCGCCACTTTACAATACATGTTGCTAACTAAAATCAGAGGAGCAATGTACACATCACCATTATATGTTCTAACTTAATCAAGAGGGAACTTTGTAAAAATCACACGTCACCAAAATCAAAAGCAACAGTCAGCAACAACTGTATAGATCACCGTCACACGTTATTTACCAAATTAAAACCAGAGGATCCCTGGCTGTAAGCTAAACCTGATACTAAGTTGTGTTTCATACGGAAAATCAAGACGTTTGGGATTTGACAAAATGCCAACTATTCAAAGATATTTACTTATTTTCAACTGAATATTCTACTTCTTCATGTATTGGAAGCTCTTTTGAGTCAAGGTCTACCCCTTCCCATTGCTTAACTCTAAATGACAGTATTGTAATTGGTTTAAAGAATAAACAAATAATTATGCCCACCTTTGGCAAGTTCATTGTTTCTATGCGTTCAAAACCTGAATACCATTCACGGATCATGCAACTATAAGTATGTAGACTACAACATTTTAAAATACACACAATGATATAAACATTTCCTTCTATACTATGGAAATATACAGCTTTTTAAAATTATTGATATTTCACCAGCTGACACCAATGTCAGAAACTGCATTCAATAAAATAAAAAAGAGTGCTGATAATTAAGTCTGGCGATCGAAAGCGGGCTCCGGGCTGACATCTATGGCATTACGTATATTTTCGGGTTTTATTGTTGTGGCGATTATGAAAGCACACGAGCGGTAGTTCGGGTGCAGGGTACTATAAAAAGGCAGTGATCAGCGATATTCGCCAGTTGACTGTCGAGCTGCCAAGGAAGAACACCTACTTAGCGAAGCGGTAGACACAAAGTAAAGTTAAACCCTGGTATTTTATTAGTATACGGTGGCTAGGCTGTACTGGTGACTTAGGGTAATTGCAATTTTAATTTGTTTCGTTTTATAACAGTTCTGTCTGTGTATAGGACAGATCTGGGGATAGATCCAAGACCCACACTTGCTTGGGACAGGTACTAGTGGATACATACCTGCCGGACAGAAACCACATACATAATTGGTTGTAGTATATTGTAACATGCTGGTAAAGGATAGATAATCCTAATACATATCTGTATATATTTGGACTCCGTTTTGTTCACATTAT
The DNA here is from genome assembly GCA_903981925.1 of Ostrea lurida. Lineage (NCBI taxonomy): Eukaryota > Metazoa > Mollusca > Bivalvia > Ostreida > Ostreidae > Ostrea > Ostrea lurida. The sequence goes on along the minus strand of CAJDSM010036267.1, from coordinate 75,575 downwards.
TATTTTTTTCGTACATTATAACTTTAATTTCCATTTTTATCAACCAAATCATCTTAATCATTTATCTTGATCACGGACCTATCCAAAATCTACGGACCCATAGCACTTACAAGTAAGTTTTATCTGGAATCATCAATTTTTTTTTCTTTTCTACATCAAGAAACCTCTGTTGTTTAAGTGTGGATGCATGCCAGAAAGTCATAAATTAGGATTTGTTCTACAAAACTGACAAAACCTATCGTGCATGTGTCGAGGACACTTCACTGATGCGGAAAACAAGATACGCACAGACATTGAAGAGGAACCTCCTTATAGTTATTATAGGGCTAGAATGATTCCATCAGTTACACATTAAGTCACACGTAAAATAACTATAAAGCCACTCGAATCAATTCTGTTAATTTCCGTTTAAATATGAGGCTGATTATTTGGAAGTGATGTCAATAATTTGAAGTGAGGAATCGGGTAATAAAAAGAAAAACTGGGTAATCATGCTTGTTTATCGAGCTACAACATAATAAACATGACCGTTTTGCTCTTAAAATTTACTTAAGATTTATTCATTTTAAACTTCATTCGATCTGTCGCTGTAAACAAAAAATGAGGAATTACAAATCAATCATTTACCCATGAAACAGATACATGATAATGTCTTCTATATATACAGACATTTGATGTTAGGTTCAAGTCTCAGCATACTTGTAATTCATGAATTTTAAAAATAAAAAAATTGGCGAAGTAAACAAAGTCATGAAACGTAATCATAGTCCAAAAAACTGAGATATACGAATTAGGGTTTAAAAATAGAAGTTATATCTAAAAATTAGGATGAAAAACAAATGTTAAAAACCATTACATATTTAGAACTTTTTGATAATCAAGCCTCCGGCCACAAATATAGAATTCCTATCCAACCCTTCAGACACAAACATTTTTCAACACCTAACAGGTTCAGTTGGGAGATGTGTTAAAAGAAAATTTAACCAAATGGGGTTTAGCATTGAAGCAGTAAATTACTTTGTACCAGCAGTCCTGCGCAGTTGGAACTCAAAAGTTCAGGCTTCAAACTTCCTTAATGACATTAGTATGCACGCCATAAGTCGGACATAGACTTCAGGGTTTATTTTACATTCCCAAAAAAAGCGACTTATATGCAAAGTATACACATTGTACGCGTTAAATGACTGCATTCTCAAAGGAGAACTTCAACAAGAAAATTCTGCGACGATTGATCTATTTTGTTCTGTTAAGAATATGAAAACAGAAGGAGGAATAGGGTGTGCGTCCTGTTGCCTCATTTTTTCCACTAACAGTTCCCGGTAAGTTGTTACTTAATCCTTGTAACAACCATATAAAGGGGAGGAAAAGCCCAGGTTTAATATCCTTTTTAGTTTTGACAAAGACAAAATTTCAAAATTAATTTCATGTCCAGTTTTGCGTTACTAGCGATCTGATCCATGTTTTTTTAAAGAGAACTTCTAAATTAAAAAATGAACGTTAATTATTTTTATGAATCTATTTTATCCAAGGTAGCAAGGTGAAATACTGAATATCAATGGGTCAAAGTAGAAATCTGCATCAGTTATTGTACTTGATATAGACTAATTCAATCAATTAAACCATACAAATGTAAAATCGTGACACCTTTTTTAAAGTGTTAGACATACATAAAGAAAAAGTGAATAAGATAACGTGCATTGATCAATCTCGTAAGTAAAGGCAAAATATAACGAAACAGCTGATCAATTCGTATAAGTCCAAGATAGGAATGTGTAAACACTGGACCTTTATTCCCACATTTAGCTTAAAAGTTAATCTGCACGGATAAAATGCTAGAGTTTAGAGAAAAAGTTCTTCCAAAGAATCATATCGACGTAACAAATCAACCAACACGAGTAACACGAGTCGGAAACTCTCATCGATCATATTACCATGAATCAAAATTTCTGGGTGTTATTCCTATTGGAAATAGTGATCTACCATTTAAATGTTTACTAAAACAAAAAATAAACACATATTGTACATCAAGTGTAAGAGATTGATCTTGTTATCACCTCTGGTACCAGCCTTCTTGCGTGTGTCCAGGGGTCCGTTGATTTGCCCAACTCTTGTTTTGTATGTATATTTAGGACTTTACGAGATGGATCACTGTTCGTTATCTTTTTCCTTACAATCAACAATAACTGGGAATTCCATCGAAAATTCTTGAAAATCTCAATCATTTAAGTGGATTTCATTCAAATACGTGCGTTATTGGTTAAGTATTTGTAAGTGGATTGCATTTTCTGATGACTGGCAATATGCGATGTCAAATCAGTTTTTAAGATCAGTAAAGTTAACCATAGTAACCAGCTACTGGAAAGACTTTCCCAACCATCCACATTAACCCTGATATATAAACTATATCCAAAAACCATAACTGCTTTTATAGATAACTATTATCCAAGCCAACTTGTCCTTGTTAGACAGTTCCAGAAGATGATAAGTTAGTTAGCCTTCAAGTACCTAACTTTCTAGTTTCTAGTAGTTGCCCGCTGAAGTCGTCATTCTACTACATATAAAATGGCGAAAGTAAACATTGTGTTAAAACGCTAATCATTAGGCCCCAAAACATATATACAAAATCCAGTGTAGGCGCACACCAGGAACTCCGACAAAAGCAAATTGCAGGATCAGGTGCATGGAGGAGTAAGCATACTCTTGCTGACCGGTCACACCCGCCGTGAGCTCTTAGTCCGAAACAAAATTAAACGAGGTTTACCGTCGTCGAATCTAGTACGAAAAAATGACAGTCTGAAACAAATCCGTCAACATATGATTTTAGTGGAGAATTTTGTAATCGCAAACAAGGGTCATATATAGCGACCGTAGAATTTGCGAAATGATGACTTTAACAAGATTCGTTATAACCCCCATGGCAACATCAGACGTTTTGCGTTAGTTAGGTTGGCCTCCTTTAAAAAGGCCTCATACGCATAGCATGCTCTTGCGTATCCGACATCAACTGGGAGATATACACACCATAATGCTAAACTTGAAATCTGTGTAGCTGACTAATCACTTGTCTATTTCATAGTTGCTTACTATTCCAGTTTTAAATGTCTTAATACGTATAACAATTTGATTATTTTCCATGTCAAGGTGTTCGTAGGTTTGGAATATAAAACTGTGTACGTGTCCTCCATAGATTAGAAAGAGCGATGCCGAGGAGGCTGAACTCCGCAGGTAGACGATGATCCCTAATACCTTATATTAAACGGACCGATGGAGTTGGTAAACTGTGGAAAATAGAATTTAATGAGAACGGTCTATTTCATGGCTTGACGCTGGTGTCACGTCGGAAGGTATGTGTTATTTAAACAATAAAAGGCTATTCTGTGTATGGTTATTGCGTGATAAAGGAACTGCATTGCAGAAAAAAAATATCATAACCCGCGTAAGCATTTGTTTTTTATATTTACATTTTTATGCATTTTCTAACAATGAAACTAGATTAAGCAACTAAAATACCATAATGTTGATTCATTTCGTTTACTTTAATGGAACAAGCAATTTCAATCTTTACCTCAGAATCGCTCCATATTTGTAATGATTCATCGTGAACATGTTACACCTTCAAAACCGATTCCAACTGGATTGCAACAAACATGCATTTATTGGATGATAAAATGCAATGTCAATTCCAAAGGAAATATAAGAGGAAAAATATTTCAGTGAGTAAATATTCTGTATTGAATTTCTTGATTAAGAAGGCCACTGCAGTTTACCACGATTACTGTGTTAAGCTGACATGAATTCGTAAATACCTACACATTCTCATCTTATCGCGCCATATTTCTTTAAGGATAGCCTATTGCTCGCCACCTGTATATACCCCAGAAGTTATAGTGTCACACACTGAGTGATTTTCTACGCTGAACTCGACCAGTGCACACCGCTCCGAATAGAAATGAATTGGGAATGAGAAACAAATGAAATCACGTTTTAAAACATATACATAGCTCAAAAATTAAAGTATACTTATTGTATATCAATAAAATAATAGTGAAAATTTAGGCATTAGATTTAGATGGAATATGCCCAAAAAGAAAGCTTTTCTTGCATACGCGTGCATGCATGTGACATAAAAGTATTTGCCAACGAGCATGCATGTAAAAAATTCGCGGCCGGAACAGTTAGCCAGATTACATACTAATAGAACTGGAATAAGCCAAAAGAAACATTAAAATGCTTATTATTCACTATCAGTCTTGAAAAATACTGGTGCACAGGTAATGCACAATAGCATGCTTGCCACAAAAAAACGTTCCAATACGAAAAGTTATACCGGGGCCGGAGATGTTGCCACTTACATTTGAAATATGTTAGACTCTCTTTATTCTGATAAATCCAAGAAACCAAAAATTGATTAAACTCCATTCGATATCGTACGCAAAGAAACACTTTGCCACCACTCAATACAGACTGCCACACTTCACCCGTGTCAGCATATAAGTGAGTATGTTTTCAATCAGGAAAGATGTCAGAGTTGAATATTTTTTCCTTATTGAATGCTTGACTGCGTCCGAGTTTTGCACTTTTGGCAGAAATCAGGAATTTTTGATCATGCATGTGATTTGCTTTATTGTCACTGAAAAATCTATCTCTGATACTGTACAATATTGCAATTACAATTCAAAATGTACATATGATGACTACAATAACTCGGAAGTATACATCTAGAGTGAAAAATTATACGGCTATAATAAACGAAAATGAAAATCACCTTTTTCAAACAATTTGTTGTTTTTTGAAGTCACATACTTATACAGTCACCTTGCATGCACATCTGGATATTTCATATTCATTGCGGACAAGAGAGAGAGAGGACAGAGGATAGAATGAGAGAGAGAGGAGCAGGCGAGAGAAGAGAGAGTCAAAGAAGACGAGAGGAGGGAGAGTGACGGGAAGGGAAGAGCGGAAGGGACCGCGAGACGAAGGAACGAGGAGGACATGGAGAAACAAGATTGAAGACGAGACGACGGCAGGAGAGAGAGTGAGAGAGGAGAGAGAGAGGACGGGAATGATGACGACACAGAAGCTGAGTTGAGCAGGTAACCGAGAGAGAAGCAGTGCGCGAAATGAGACAGGGACTACGGAGACGAGAGAGAGAAGGAGAGAGAGATGAATGGAGAGTCTGACTCAAGATCGGAGAGGAGGACGACACTGTGAATGGAGACGCGAGACGAGGAGATGAATGAATGAGATGAGCGGGCTGAGTACGTGATACGAGAAACGTTGATCAGCATGACATTCGGGTCCGATGAGAGAATACGCCCCAATCTTCGATAGAGACGATGAACCGAGACGAAACCGAAGATGGAGGAACAGCGAGACCGACTGATCTGAGATGCGACCGAAGCGCGCGAATTGCGAGATTGGAGAAGACGAGAGTTGGAGACGATGAGAGGAATCGGATCAGATGCATTGATGAATGGAGAGCAGAGGAATGATGATAATGACGTATAGAGAGGAAGACGAGGAGAGAGGAGCGACGGAGGGAGAGGGGGAGGATAGGAAGAGACGGCGAGGGGTCGATGGAGGAGAGAGAGAGAGCGGAAGAGAGGGGGAGAGAAGACAGAGAGAGGAGAGAGAGAGAAGATCATGACTGCAACGAGAGAGAGAGAGAGTAATGAGAGAAGAAGAGAGAGAGAAGACGAGAGAGAGAAGAGAGAGAGAGAGGAGAGAGAGAGAGAGAATATAATTAGAATAGTCTGCACTTCAATAAGAGCTCGGTGAGTTACATCTGCATAACACCAAACTAATAATTTGTGTTACTTCTATATGTGATTTTCCAAATATTAACATTTTCAACTGCAACTCTTCTGCAAAATTCTTGCATATGAGTTTATAGGTTCCGCTAAGGTATTAAGCATATTAGCCAATCCAAACTTTTTAAGAATAATCTATATTATTTATTATGAATGCTTGTAAGCTTTTCTTCTGATTATTTACACAACACATTTGAAGACTCTCTCCTTCTCTCTCTCCTCTCTCTCTCTCTCTTCTCTCTCTCTCTCTCTCTCTTCTCAATCTCTCTCTTCTGTGTTTTTTTTTATTGGGTCTAGTAGTGACGCATGGAACAAGTGTTGAGGATCTTAGTAACGCAGCCTGGTATATTAGCCTTCATTGCTTAAATATTTCTGACATCTAAAAGCAAGTGGTTGTGATATATGATTAGTTACTTTCTAGACCCACGTGCAGCGCTATAACAATGTATTCTTAACATATTCGAAAAATAGTTTTATGGGATATAAACTTTGAAAGGAGAAATATCGTATCTCATAATACGATATCTACACATAAAGGTTTGTATGTTACGCACCTAGTGTAAACATTTAAGACCGCAATCTATTTATTTCTCAGTACAATACAGTCTCACCAAAATAAAGTATTGGCGCAGAATGCGCATCGCCATTCTCCATCTACCCGAATAAATGAATTGTAACTGTTCCTATGTATTGAGTTTACATTTTATATCAGACCCAACTCGACTTAAAATTCATCAGAGTGTTGATACATAAAGGTACTTCTAGATCAATACATCTATGTCATTATTATCTCATGCGAGTTCCATTTTTCATAATTAGATCTCGTAGTGACAAGCTTGAAGATATGGTCTTCTGTTTTCTATCTTATTTTAGTAATCTTTAAATTTCTCTGTGCTAGATATATTCACACTCCACGAATTGATAATATAAGACATGGAGGCTGATGACCGGAGGCAGATATTCACGACTTCGGTACATGCAATTTTCAGTCTAATTCTTTTTTTGACATATATACACTATAGACTCTGTTACTATGATGATAAGAGTTAGGAATATCGTTATCCAAATTTCTCTCTAATAATAAGTATTTTGTCAGAGGCAATCCGAGAGTGGATTGCGGTGGGTATGTAAATCATTCGCATAATTTTTAATTAGGTAGTTACTATCAGCAACAACTGTATATCAACTCACAGAGATTACACGAATAAGAAGACTTCTAATAATTATACTCAAAAGGGTCTGATGTTATATTTTAATCTGTGTCTAAATATCTAAAATGGAGACAATTTATTGTGCTGTAAGTGATTATTTACAACCAGGTTGTTGAAGACGAGGAAGATGCAGATGATAGTGAAGTATTGATGTGACTAAATACAGCTCCATGTGCTGCGTAAGTGAATAGCAGAGAGAAGTGAACGGAGTGAAGAAAGGAATGTAATAACGAGTAGATAATGAGACGAACCCGAAGAGAGTTGTATGTGAATGTGGTTGCTACAAACACGCATATTTTAATATGCATTATATGATGAATAGTAGGTAGTTTATTGCATTTTTTGGATTTTGTGTGCAGTGAAGTATGTCCGTGGTGTTAGAATGCTGCGATTGCTTGTGTGAGACGCTTGGTGTGACATGATGGACAGAGGTGGAGATAATAGCTTTGATATTAGTAGCTGAACTTAGGCATCATTTGGTTATTCTTCAGCGTCATTACAATTTCAAATGTTAATTATGCTGATGTGATATTCTCTAGTGCGATATTCGACATGAGAATATAGTTTCTAAGTAAAGTGACTTTAGCACATGCGAATTGTTGTATTGTGTATTCTCAAACAAGCTGTGAGTAGCTTAAAGGTCATCCAAGGAGAGAAGGAGGTGCTTAATTTCTAGATATTGATTCATATAATGCTCTCTATAGATGTGAGATCGCAATAATTTGTTCTGATTGTAATAAAAATCTTGGGAGGTGGAAGGGGAACATGGGGTCTTTTACGTCAATTTATCTAGTTCATTTAATATCATTCTTGAAAGAATATGCGGTTCCATTATCACAATTATTACTGGGGGTTGAAAAGAAACGGGGGAGGGGGGAGGTATTACATGAATGGATGAATAGGGGTGGGTTTTGCGTGTCTAAGCAATTTTTCTCCTTACAGGATCGCCTAACATTTGAATTTTATAGAAGTTAATGGTATCAGATGACTGACTCTTTTAATAATAAGATAGGCAAGTGTAATAGTGATTAAATCGTATTTTCGGGTTCATTATAGATAAATAATTGCGTCTGGAGTTGTAACGCACTGTAAGTTTCGTAATATATTCTATTAACATGTTATCATTGCAGGCAAGCGCGATTATGCGGGTAGGTTTTATAGTAACATATGCAGCTTAGGTATTTGCTAATTGACGATCTGATATATTTAGTTATATCTTATCTTAATTCTGGTGAGTGAGGTGAGACTTGATGTGTCTTTAGAGTTTGACATGGTAGTGTGGTAGTTTGATGTCGTTATTCAGCTTTATTTTATACAAAGCATAATAAGAATTATGATAGATATTTACGTAAAAATATTGCTGGGATTTAAGTAGATAAGATGCTGGTTGTAGATGTTAATCGTCAATAATATGTATTGTTAGTTTATTTGTGTCACTGTCGCCCGTTAGTTTGATTGGGGGAGATTCACCGTTGCTATGCCTGTTCTCTGTTCTTGGATGAAGAAGTTGTATTTTGTTTTTCATTTATGATTTTCATTTTCACCAAAAATATTTTTCATATATAGGTTATTAAAATAAATGGTTTGTCCGTGACTTATTACGAAACTACTGCGACATGATAACTCAAAACTATCATGTGTGAAATCCCATTACGTTGGAGATATAATATTCTGTTTTAACTGTGTTTCTGATAAGTGCATGGTACTGAGTGCAAAAAAGGAGAAATGTGTGTGATGTCTGTATATATATAGCGAACTTGGTTTCTTTCTGAATGAGTGATAACCTCAGTCATAATGTGTAGTATCTAAGATGGACATAGACTTGCGAAGTTATACTTGTGGTGATGGAGAAGATATTTGTTTTTTTTGAAATATTTAGTGGGAAGATCAATATCTCATCCTCTGAGGTTCCTATATGGCTGTATCCTTTCATAACTTGTCTATTCTCTATATATAATAATATAATATCTATAATTTACAAACACAAAAAAATTGTCACTGTATAATAGAGATAACCTGGAGAAAATAGAATTCTGAATCCTAATGATCAGCAATATATATATAAGATATCCTATCCTTCGTCCTCTCTCTTTCCTCTCTCTCTTCTTCTCTCGTCTATCATTGCATACTTTCTCTCTCTTCAATTCTCTTCTAACATTCTACAATCTTCGTCGTTAATTCGCACCTAAGACTTGTGTGATTCTTAAATCTTTGTGTTCATGAACGAATGTGCGATATTTTTATTTGATTATCTGCGCTTATGAGTAATTCCTGCTAATTTACAAATTCTACTATAATAATTGAGTTCTTCGTTCCGATCCTAAATCTAGTATCTTATTTGCTATGCATCGTGAAACGATGGATAATATCTCTCTACTTTGATACTTCCCCTTAAGATCTATATCTAGGATAGACATTTTTTGGTCGGCACGAGCCTCAGCTAATAAGGTGTAATTGCATGCATGTAATGAAGATAAGAACAAATAAACATTGATTGTCAATTCCAACATTGCATAGTGGCTAAGTATCTAAGTAGGAGATAATGTGTAACAATGGTATCGGAGTGGTTAACTTCTAAATATTCTCAAGCGCGGATTACGTGATGCCAAAAAGCCCACTGTGATTTAGCCCACTCATCTGGAACTACATGATATCGAAACATAGTTATTCACATATCCATTTTACGCCTGTTCCTTATCATCTGTATTCAGTATGATAGGTAATTATACATATGTTAATATGTCACTTAATCTTTCCTACTTTTACTCTTTGTCGCAGTGCTTTATGTCTGGTATGCTAAATTGTGCACGAGAAAGCGTTTCTTTTTATAGACATCTGCGGGAATGTTAATATTTTATTTTATTGTGCTTTGGTAGTAATGTTAAGGTCGCAGTTTTGTGTGTAATATGAGTACATGTCTTTTTGGTCATTCTGACGTGTGGTAGATGGAATATCCATTTCCGGTGATTTACGAACGTCTGATCTATCCCAGATTGTGAATTTTAATATTATATATATTAATATCTTATCCATATTCAATCTATTGTATTCTGCAAGTTATAATGGTCTTTATTTTAGAAACTGTTTACTGACAAGCGTATGCATATAGCATTGATTAGGTGAGCAAGATGTATATTAAGGAGCTTTCATCTCAAGGTTATATAGTATGTATTACTTTTTAAATTGGAGGTTCTTGACTAACTAATATGATACTCGGACGCTTAAATGTACGATTGGTTTTGTAGTATTAATGAACTTGTAGGCGGTATTCCTAAAATGTTCTATACCTTCTCTCTTGTATTATGCTGTGGAGGTAGGGTGAAGATGGTAGATATACTTGATTACCGTTCACTTGTCCCCGTAGGTAACTATGGTCCGCACTAGGTGTTTATATAATCATAGATCTGGTGTTGTGGAAGTGAAAAGCATAGCCACAGCTCATTCCCCTTATATTAATTTTTATCCTGCATCTTGTGATCGAACTAATGATTTGGGGTTGATTGTGCGATTACAAATAGATGATATGCTCTACTGAGCGTGATAGTTAATGTGTGTGAATGTGTCAATTTTATTTTACGTCGAGATTTTATATGTTGCGCTGAAAATCATTGAAGAATGTCTGCTATGTAATATTGTAGAAATCATGTAATCATGGCTTCTAAAACGTGATTTGATCGCGTTAGCATTACAGTGGGTAAGGTCTAGAAAATATATGTCAAAATTACCGGTTGTACGTACGTACGATAGGTCAGTCTTCGAGTTAAAATCACATTTGTGTAAGAGAATAACGTATTGAAAGATTGTTAATGGTGCGCTGCGGTGAATTGCGTTTAGTGCCGTGAGATAAATTAAAGTGTTGGGATTCCGTAAAGCGGCTTCTAGTTTTGCGTGAGGAATAACTAGCCTGAGCTGACTGACATGAGATAGTGTAGTAGATAATAAGATGGCGTCTTATAATATAAAATACCAATGCTGTATTGTCACTTGATTATTATGTGGGAGTTATATAAAGGATCTTCCGGTGTGTATTCCAATAACGAGTAAGACGACTTTTTTATATGAGTTATGTATTGTATTCTTAAAGTTACTATTTAATCTTTATATGTGATTTATGTTTTTTTAATTTTTTTAACATATCATGTACCACTGTTATAATTTTTTGTGGCATGAGGAGCGATTATTACGAATCATAGTGCGTCGTTCTCGACTTTTCTTCTATACTACAAAATGCTTCAGTGCGGTTGGGACAATTGAACTTTAGATCATCACTTGAATTTATAGCGGCTGACGTCTTTCTTTTTTGTTTTTTCGATTACCTTGTACCATAATTATGTGACGTGTGAACTTTGGGTGAATGATGAGCTGTATTTGCTGAAATTTATTGTGACGTGTCAATAGCTTTGTTTCCAGACCGATGTATATTGTTCGTGTGGAACTGATATAGGAAATTCAACTCATAATCCAGATTTATGGATGGGTGGTAGAACGGATTTATATTATACATAATTGGGGTGGCACAGGGGGGAATTGAAGATTCTTCTATTTCACCGTATAAGTGTATAGAACAGAAGCAGATACAAAGACATCGCCAGTGGACCCTGAAAACCGGTCAGAAGCGATTTCCACTGGGCATTTTGTTCACACCATTTTCGTCAATTATCTTGTTCATACAGAAATAGTTGATTAAAAACATTTTAGAATACATTAGATGAGGGGTAGATTACAGGAGCCGAGTATTGTCGACGGGCAGTATACATGCAGATTTATAGAGGCTCATGGCCCTGTGTCTAGATTGTAGGGGGCTGAGAGGAGGGGCTCAGGGTCCAATATATATATACTAATATATTTACTGAAATTTTGATCTGCAAAAACTAAAGACAGAGTTGTTAACGCTCTACTATTGGAATGAGAAGATTGCTATAAGACTTTTAAACGGTATTTTCGATCAGAACTGATGAAAATGGCGATAACGAAATGTGTATCCACAATTAAATATTCCGCTTTATAGAATTGAGATGGGAGTTGTGCCAAACTGGGTTTCAAAAATGTAATAATGTGAAACCAACTTTTTGATGGATGTCCTACATAAGTTCTTCTCTTATACGGAAAAAAAAAGAAAGGTGGGGGAAGGCATGTGGTGTGGGTGGAAATGTTATTATTAACATGAATTGCTTGAGTGGTGTGCTTTACCCCTTTCAAAGTGGGGTTCCTCCCGTGCCTCCCCGGTCTTTTTACGCCATGTTAACTATCACGAGTTTATTAGAACTTGTGGATGATACAGCCTGTTCAGATTTGTTTTTGATTACCGCCATGTTTTAATGATTGTAAATAATCTCCAGTTGTGTGCTCTCGCGATAATTCATTACAGTCTTTTATCTTGGAGCATTAGTTGAACTTACTGAGTGTTTGCTGTTAACCCGTGCTGTTTTGATTGATGTAATATCCTCCAGGTTGTGGGTGGAGACCTAACTCATAATTTCTTTTTACTCTAATTACTTTTGAGTTACATGATTATTTTCTGGCTACGCCCGTGTTTGTTGCCTGATGTAAAATATCCCAAGTGGGGTGGGGCCTTATAATGATTCACGTTAGGAATGTGCAGGTCTTTTCTTCATGTGTCGCAAGCCAGTGTGACGTGTTGAACCTGTCCTGTGATCTCCTGGTATTGTCCACTCCCCTGCCTTCATAATCTCTAATTAGCACCTCGTTCTTCATCATTCTATACGTACTCTACAGGATTGTTACTCGATGACACTATAAACAGACTTGCATTTTCAAACACATTACAATATTTCATCCGCGATCTTATCTGGATTAAAACCATAAAGTAATGTCAATACCATTTACATGACGTCCATTCCAGATACAATGATGGCTTGGTTGTTAATAGATCATTTATTCTTGTATCAGTATATTCTGTATGGTTATAGATACAGAAATATGTATTCATATCATGTAGTTTCTCAATTGATCTGAAATTAATACAAAACACGTATTTACAAATCTTAAATTGAACTAAACAGATGTATATTGACTTGTATATATTATGACCGCTGTGTGTCGTTCTATCGACATTTCATTACTTATACTTACGTACTGTGACGACTTCATTCATAGATCCTCGTGGTCCTCCTGGTGAACGTGGGTCAGTATGTTCATTGTAGTCAGGCGTTATGCGAGATGTAATGGAATCACTGTAGCGGTTGCACTAATGACCTTTCTCCAATTTCGTGATTCCACTATGTAATTCAATACACTACATTGCTTGTCGAGTTAACTGGAGAAACCATAACCCACGTAGGACCTACTCGTGTACCGTGGGGTGTGTGTGACTTTGTGCCGTTCTGATGAACATAGCGGTAACATATTGTATACTCTCGCCTCGTTAGATGAGTGTCAGTTATATATGAGCCCAAAGAAAAGCCGTTCGAACTTATTTCCCCGTGCCGACTCCCGCCATTCGCCATATCACTTGTTACCACCGTTCTCAGTGAGTGCTGCTGAATTAGGTGCCCTTCCACTGCTGGATCCCTTCATTACTATTCTATCTCATATTGCATGTCTTCCAGATAGTATAGGTTGAGATCAAGTCACGGTCCTTATCAAGGTACCGGGTTTAGTCATAAACATTACAAATCTCAAGCTCCGCTCTAATCAACGATAGAAGGGCTCTGGGCGATCTGAAACACTAGGTCTGGTAATATAGAACCAAGTGAATACATTAGCTACTAGAGGTTATTCAGTCACAATTCAGGTATAAAACTACCCAGGATAAAATTGTCTGTAAGGGATAGGTTGTGAGAGAATTTCCACCAGAAATCGGAGACTTCATGTTATCCCCTATATATTGAACGCAGATGCAAACCGGGAGATTTGTGATATTAAAGCATTTGCAAAGTTCCTTCAGAGGTTACTTGTGAGTGTGTTTCGTCTCTTTTATTTTAACTTAATATTGCAATGCCTATCTACGCGTTTGTTTTTTTTCATGAGGGGTGGGTGGGGTAAACTAGAAAAATATACATTGTATACGGTGCTCCTTTAAAAATGTATGATCATGTCGATATCAAGATTATAGGGGAAGATAAGTAAACATTTTTCTTGTTATCATAAATTTTAAGTATAACAGGTTTGAGTTATATGTCCGCCGGTAACTTGTTGAGTATATCTAGGTTTATATCTCGCTATATTTTATTTTAATTGAACTGCATCTGTCCGTTTTAGATATTGCACTACCAATTTAAGTTTAAAATAGTTTGTGGGAGAGGGCAGTTTTCTTGTATACATGTAATATCGTACACGATATACCGGTAATATTTTGCATAATGATTGCTCAATGCATACTTTTGTTATTTAATTTGGTTAATTGTAGTTTCTAGGTTTCAGCAAATGAAAGTTCAGCTAAAGTACACGACGTTTACAGCGTAAATGAAATTTGATTTATGTTTTTATTTATTTTCGTCCTGTTCTTCCTTTTTGTGAACATTTTCCTCATGTGAGCAATTTCTGAGACGTCTGTTCATGATCGGGTCTGAAAAGGTAATCAGCACTTAATATTTTGGATTTGCATGTTAAGTATTTTCACTTTTTATCGAGAGAGTTCCAAACATTTAATAAAGTTTAGTTGGCGTCCTGGATAGAATATGGAGTCTTGGTGGAAACTTTTTTTTTTGTCGTGGGGATCGGTTAGGAATATTGTAAATCCTTGATTGCCCTTGCTTATCTAGGACGCAAGCTCCTGAGATTTTGCAGCACTACACTGTTGCGCAGAATGCTAACCCATATTGGAGTGTGTAAAAATATTAATCCTTCTCTTAACTGACCTTTTTCTTGATAAATTTATGCTTATTATAGCCAATTCAAACTATGAAATGTTTGTAGGACTTTATTTTGTTGGCAGGGAATTGATTATCGAAAAGTTGCCAAATCTGCCATGTTTTACAGTTTAATATTCCCATCCTAACTTTATTTTCATAACCCCTTCAAGTATGATTTGCCTGACGCCAAATTAAACTAATTCATTTTTTGCTATATAGATTGATCTGAGATCTGTGACACTAAGGAAACTAATCTAAAAATGCAAAGAAATGTCCTTAAATTATTTGCAATTATTTAGGTGCTTGTATGTTTCCAACGCAACACAAAGAACAGTTGCCGAGTTTGAATATAGAGCTCTCTGTAAAACTGATGTTACTTTTGAAAATTTGTTTATTAGTGATACAAGAAATTCAATATTATTGCCGATATTTTTAAAAACTCAACGCTTAAACCCTCCACTTTACTTTTTAATCTTACACTATGAAATCGCATATCAGAAATGTTATGTGTTTTTCCGAACGTAGATCAAGTATTGAAAGATACATAATTTATTTTTGTGATATATACACAGTTTTAATTATTATTTTTTTATCTTTGAGGTTTTTTTTTTTTTTGTCTTGATGTTTTGTTTTTTTTTTTTGGAGGTGTGGAGGGTTGGGGTTGCTTGTTTTGGTTTTGTTTTTTTTTTTATTGGATTGTTTTGTGTTTTGTATTTTGTGTTTTTCTCTTTCGCTGAGTATTTATTTTTTTTTGTTGTTTGTTTTTTGGTTTTAGTTTTTTTTTTATTTTGTTTTGTTTTGAGCGTTTTGTTTTTCTGTATTTGTTTTATATCTGTAATGTAGATTGCATATATTATCGTATATTCATTGCAATTAAATTGATGTGATGTTGTTTTATGATTTGTTTTACGCAACATACCAAACTTTGTTTGATAATTTTTTGCCTTTTTTTTTTTTTTTTTTTTTTTTTTTGTCTTTTGTTGTTCTTTTTCTGGTTTCTTCTTTTTTTATACTTTTGAGTTTTTTTTTCGCTTTGTTGTTTTTTTTTTGTTTTTGTTTTTTTATTTTGTTTTGTATTTTATTGTTTGTTTTTTTTTTTTTTGTTTATTTTGTTTTTGTTTTTTTTTTTTTGTTTGTTTTTTTTTTTTTTTTTTGGTTTTTTTTTTTTTTTGTTTTTTATACTCCTGAGCCTAACTTTGTGGATTTACCTTACAAAAATTGTTGGTGAGTTTTTAATACTATTCGATTGTTCATTTCGAGTAGTTGATAAAAGCAAACACAACTCGGTTTATGTTGTCCCATAATGTATAAAAGATATGTGCGCCGAAAAGTAACAAAGTTTGAATTGTGAAGGAACATTTTGTGGTATTTTCTTTATGTAACAATATTACTTTCATGTTAAAATTACCCTCGATGCAATCTTCAATTGGACAACGAACATTCTGACAAATATACTGATTCCTCTGAATAGAAACACGCCCTCCAGGGTGTAGCTATCTGCCGGATTCCTTACTTGACCGACGGTAACTGTATAAAATTGCTACAGCGTCAATTTATTGGCGCAGTGCGGTCGCCATAGATTTTGCTAGACGTATCCACCGCATTATATACGAAACTGACATCCTTCCCCCTTTATGACAGTGATCAAAGTCAACAAACGAAACGTAGTTTTTGTGGTTTTATGGCATTCAATACTGATAGTTGAGGTAACATTTGAAATTTCACCCTCGAAGAACAGGAGGTTGACTAATGTTTTTCTCTAGGGTGAAAATTCTTCAATGTTACTCAAACCACATGCAGTATTTACAGAACATAGAACTGATTTTGAAAAGGGGGGGTGGGGGGGCAAAACCAAAAAAAAATCACAGAAAGGGGGGTGGGGGGCAATCTTCAAAATTATGTGCGACAACCCCCCCAAAAAAAACATGTTGAATATAAAGTGTGTGTGTGTGTGGGGGGGGGAGGGGTGCGAACCCTTTTTATTCAACCTGAACTAGTGGAGAGGGGAGAGGACACATCTAATTGTGTGTTATTTTCTGAGCAAGCAAAAATCGAAAGTCACATCGGTAGATAAAAAAGAGGGAGGGGTGGGTGGGCGACTAAGTATGTTTTTGCCCCCCCCCCCCATCTTTGAAAAAAGTGTGTATGTGTGAGCGTAGAAGGGACGGAGTGGGAGCGCCATTTTAATATATTTTCTATGGTTTTTTTTTTTAGTTGCATGGTGGTTACAAAAATATAAATTAATAACCGGAAGAAAAATTTTAACCTAGCACTGGCCAAACCATAATGATATTTCTTTAAATAATCGATTCGAATTCTCATTTAATGCAGGGAATCGCTATTAAGAATTTAATTACTTATTGGAGAATGCTGCTTAATACATTTAAAATTCTGCATTTTCAGAGCATAATATTTTTCAAAGCATCATCCAATTTTAATAATCTTACATTTTGTTGGCCAAAATAGCCATTTCTAAGATGAATTTTTAACATTGACGAAAGGCGAACATAAAAAAATTATATTTCGAAAATATAACAGTGCGAGTTGTTTTATGTAAATTTTCTTACTCAAGTGCCAAATTATTTGTCTTATCATTAAAAAACCTTAAATTTCACAGATAATTTTCAACTTTAGCAAACTCTTATATCATTAAACAAATATAATATGATACCTCCTGGTTTTATTGTTGTGGATGTTTTGTAGGGATTACGACACATGGAAAGAATTGGAGTGATGGTCTATTGACAACCATAATGGAGATTACTTATTCACTTTTACCTAACTACTCGTACAGTTTAAATTTGAAAAACTCAGGTTAAAATTCACCTGGAAAATGAAGGCTTTAATCACTCCGACATGACGTCACGCTCAATTAGTATCCCTCTTTTAATAATTAAGTCTCAGTAATTAAAGTGCAAAAAAAAAGTCATTTAAAACTTGTTAGTCATATACAAGGCACGCCACTCAGTTTTTCTTGTGTAATTTTCCACGAATTCGAGAATAAACAATGACATCGTCCATTAGTGCGAACCTCTTAAAGGCGACAAAATGGGCGGTCCTGCGGGAATGAGATTCGCAACTTAGATGAGGTCCCATGTCCCAGCACGTGATTGCGTTGCACGATCTGATCCCTCCCCGCTCAAAGGACAAAAGCGGTTGCAGCATACATGTAGGCACTTTCCGGCAAATTGGTGACACACTAGTTATAGCGATTATCAATCATTGTTCGCGAGGTATCTTGTCATTCGCGGAAAACACCCTCGCATATATGTTTAACTATGCCTATTCATTTTAAGGAGGGAATTTTTCGAAATGTGGGATTATAAATTTGTTGTAGTTGTGAGTACGGCTTCTGTACATGTTAACAGTTTTATTGCCTCCTTCAATGTAAACATGTAATATTTGCATTTTACTTTCTAAAAACTCGATGCCGTTGATACGAAAAGTATCAAAGAAAAGACAAATTTTCTTTACCTAGAATGATAAAGCTCTTCACCAACCAATACCAATAGTCCATGTCAATAAAATTGGTCTCGGTTTTTTTAAAGATAATTGATGTTTTGTCCTGATTAGGACAGATAATAATAGGATTGTCAAATCCGCGGTGAAATTGTTACAATGAGATGTGATAAAAATACGCGGAGAATGAGCTCTATCTTTCTACGGAAATTTCTATATATATAATGTTTTAAGTTAGTGTACTATAATAATGGTTATACGTTTTTATTTGATCATATTTTAACTACAAATGTCAAGTGAAAAAAGTTAAATATAAGAACATTTTACAAATTACATCAATACGAAATTATGGATACGCGGATTTAGACTTAAGTAGTTCAATAGTGACATCGTAGCTCTAATGCGCTTGACAAGCTATTACAATTAAGAGATATACAATTATCTTAAAAAATGCGTATTTAAAATTGGACATAAATGTGAAATTGCCTACTGATAGTATTTACAGTTCAAGTCAAAATAGCTTGTTTAAAATAAGTTTTTAAATCAGTTTTAAATAGTCGAATAATGAATCGGACTACTTCTCTGGTTTCCGGGGCTAAGTGTTCAGAGATTGGAGACAGTGTCTCAAAAGTCGACAAGCGTACTCATTTTCCGTATTGTTACGTTTGTTTTTGTGGGAGATCTTTTATTTCACAGACAAACGTGTTCACAGGTCCTAGGGATTGCGGAGGTGTTATTCACTGATGAATGTTGCATCATTTCTACAGGGCTGTCCATAATCGCTACATATTTCTAGGTTCTCGCCCTTACAAACGATGTACGGGGCGGCGCCTACCCATTGCGGTCTCGGATATTAACCAAAATGAGAATAAAATCTTTATTTGATTGGGTTTTAACAGTTAATTGATTTATTTAAGATGTTACTTTGGAGGATACGAGCGAAGCATCAATGAAAAATGTGATCCGGGTATCTAATGTTAATTTTACTTCATCTGTGTTATAAAAGTACATACAATTCCCCATGCGCTTAAATGTTAATAATTTGAGGTAAACATCCTCATTATTGTGTGAGCGGGTGCGTAGGGGGTTCCTAAAAATTGGAGTGCCAAAACCGCCTTGTTAAACTTTGAATTCGTATTAGGAGATTCTTCGATTTTTTTTAAATTGTATGATTCACAATTGTAGAGTAGTGCAGGAAAGGGGTGGTGGCCAAAAGTGTGTTTATTTTATATCCAAATTCTACATTTATTTTCATTTTCCGGAGTATACAAAATGCACTATTTACAAATTTAAACAGAAAGATACCAGTGAATTGAAACGACATGACAGCTTCGTGTGATAATAATCAAGACCAAGGGCATATTGATAAAAAAAAAAGGGGGAGGGGACTTACATTTGTTTAATTGATGTTTCGTGAAGTATTTATACTTTTTATTTTGGATCCAGGATGTGTATAATATTCTTTAATTTTGATGAGAAGCCATACGTTTATTTATCGTTACACGATTTCAATTTCCACGACAATTCCGACAGTGCTTTTTATAGGAGGATCTCGACGAGTCACTCTAATTCTTATGTAAAATAATACATATGCAAGTCGCAGAATAGGTTAATTATGGTACATGTGACCTAATAATCATTTTCCGTGTTAATTTAAGTATTATACAGTGCAAGAAAGCTGTAATTTGATTTTAAACCAAATTTAATCTTTTTCAAGAAATTGAATCACGCAAAAAAAAAAAAAAAAAAAAAAAAAAAAAATCAACAGTATATTACAATACAGCTACACTGTACCAATTCGAAATAATTGACACGTTCCGTTTATTGGCACTGATATATATTTAACGACATATGGTTAATAGGTAATTGGTTTTGCCATTTCATTTGATTAAGGTAAGGTTTTCACCATTCAAATAATGATGTAGCAAAGTTCATGTACAAGAAATATGGTTCTGTATGGAATTTTGTCTTTTTTAAAAATCGACTTTTAAAAAGTAAATTGCCGTATTGTTTTTTGACCACATTGGGTTTTATTGATGCATGTTTTTACGTTTTCTTGGAATTTTCTACTAGAGAGATTCTTGATATATAAAAACGTACACAAAGCAAATTACGGGTTGGAAAGGAATATATTTTTTTAAATAAAGTAATAATTAACAAGGTTCATGTATTGATGGTGATTGAAATTTGAATTTAACACACCAAAAAAAGACTTTATTGTTATATGATAAATTCAATTTTGCTCGTATGGTAACAAAAGAGGTGATATTAAACAGCTTTGTAAGATCTACGTCCACTTAAATTTCGCTGACTCTATTTAACATATCAAAAAATTTCCGTCACGAGATTTAGTAAAAGCAATAAAATTTCCCAACCGGGTTTTGTGTTTGCCATGTTTAACCATAACATTATTTTAATTGTCTAATCGTATTTATTCATTGTACAACTTTTATGGTCAATAATATGACATATTTTTTGTCAGTTGCGATCTAAATAATGACTCTCGCTACCCCCCCTCGATTAATAGAAAAGGAAGTTACTGTATATCTATTGTCCAATATCTGAAAATTATTGTGAAGTTTGCAATACACCCCCCCCGCTCCCGATTTATGATTGTTAACAATTTTACTATCGAATTATAGATCAAGTGACGGTCGGAAGGTTTTAAAATTATTGATTGTTTAAATTATATTGAAATTATGTAGGACCCTTTTAGAACACAAATAATAAAGATGATATACCTTTGATGTTACCATAAGAAGTGTGTGGTGTGATGTGAAATCAAGGTTTCGTTAGTAATTCTTTATCGATAGGACAATATGGATGTACGATATTATGAAACCCAAGCATGCTCTTAATATCTCCTTCTGAATCAGAGTACTTGTGTGGGCAATCAGAGTAGTTTCTGACAAAGTACTGTAAAGGGGGAAATATTCGCGCGGGTTTTATTTTTACTATATTCGCGA